>OZ030026.1:45953920-46126420 GCA_964023405.1 Apodemus agrarius | reverse complement strand
ACGCCACATTGTGGAAGGAGAGAAGAGACTCCTGCCATCTGTCCTTTGCTGGTCACATGCCCGCACTATTATACATACTCACACGAGGACACACGCACTTAGTTAACTAATTAATTTTCTAGGGACTAAGAGAGTGACTGGCTGATGTGTCAACATCCAAACGGACCCTACCCTCCTACGCAGTTCCCACGAGCATGTGTGGCAAACAGACTCCTTAAATCCTCACAGAACCCACAACTGTACCTAGACCGTCACTAGTATAACTGTCTCCAGGGACCCCCCACTGGGAGCTTACATCTTATCTCAAAGAATCTTTGGTGCTTGGAATCCAATTTGTTCAGAGTCTGAGGGGCTCTTGGACCGCCATCTGGCCACTCCTGCTCACTCTCAGAGGACAAAGGTGGGTCAGGAGAGGGACAGAATGGCCTGTTACACTGGGGGGGGGGGGGGATGGAGCTGGCGCAGGCCACCAGGTCTCACATCCAGTGTCACTTCCCCTCTCTCTGTCCACAGGGGGTTCTTAGTACCTCTGTGTGTTGTGAGCTAACATGAGACAAGAGGCCAGACTATCTGCGGGTTTAACTAACCGCACCTTTTTCCCAGGCGGAGGTGAGCGCAAACCACTGACTAGTAATTCAGAATGAGGCAGAGAAGTCAGTGCGGTTGCTAACGGACTCCTCCTCCCAGGGCAGTCCTCCTTCCAGGTGGGGTTCCCTTGGCCTTCTTGGGAAACAGGGTTAGGACAGGGCTAGGGCGATAAGAGTGGGTTTAAGAACCTGACCTCCAGAATCCACACGAAAATGCCAGATTTGTCAATCTGCTCCTGGCCAGGGAGTGGACACATCCACCAGACAATCTAACCTAATGAGTGACCTCCGGGCCAATGAGAGGCCTTGTCTCAAAGGACGGAGACAGGGTTTTAGAGGATACCCTCTGGCTTCCATGCACACCTGCACAAGTGCATACATGTACGTACAAACACACACACACACACACACACACACACACACACACATGTTAGGGGAAGACCTAAAACACACAGGCAAAAAAAGCATTGAGAAAAGTTAATACAGACGGTATGGTACAGTGGCATATGTCCAGTGAACCCCATAGCCCCCTGGTAAGCATAAAGCTCATCCCATTCCATCTTCAGGCTGCACAGGCTGGGAGAAACCTGACTCTTAGAGCCAATTCCCTATCTGTGTCCATTAGTATTCAAGCCCCTAAGGCGGAGGTCCTTCCCGATACCCTGCAGGACGACGCTGTATAGAACTCTCCGCTGCTGAAGGTCATGGGTATAGATCTAAGAATTCAGTAAATATCCCTGGAGTTACGGAAAAGACAAGCAATAGCCTTCCCCTAAGAACCAGGAGGCTTGCTGACTTGGAAGCCTTCCCCAGGGGCTCCATTACCCAGCAGGGAGGAATAGACTTTGCTCATTCAAAAGTTCACCTGCCACATAAAACTGGCCACCGAAGGGACCCATCAAAACCAACGGCTTTCGCAAGCACCTCTCCCACTCCCGAGGGCTCTGGTCCCTCTGCAGTAATAGGACCAAGTTGGGGGGGGGGGCTGGGATGTACCTACTTCCAAAAGCACAAGGTCCTGCCCACGGAAATTACTTGTGAAAGCCTTAACTCGGGCTCATAGGATATTAGGAGGGTGTCTTGGAGACTGTGGTGAGACGGTTTTCGTGCAAGCACACAGGGTGTGGGTGTGCAGGGCCGAGAGGGAGAGAGCGTCTTCAGACCTGGGTGTGATGGAGCCACACCGGGAGAGTAGAAGGACCAACGGAGGAATGTTTTCATCCCCCTGAGACTCCTATACTGAAAGCTGGAGTGTCCCAGATGTGTCAGCCGCGGGGACAGAGCCTCTAGAATGGGGGCTACTGTCTTACCTTACCCCAGGAGGACACAGAAAACACAGAACCCATGAACCAGGGAGCAGGTGTTCGGCAGACGCTAATCCGTCAGTACCTCGAACTTGAACTTGTAAGAAATAACATTTCTGTTCAGATGCTACGCAGTCTGTGATTGGTTGTTATAGGAAGCCAGAATGGAGCTAAGACACAAAACTCGGAAAATGGTCTTCTGGCCAGCAGAGAATGCCACTCAGCCCAAGAGCATAGCCTAGGGTAGGGAGAAGAGAAGGAACGAAAATGCACCGGAAGGGAAGGCACGGGATGTCAAAGAAAAAAAAAAAAAAACGTGGTTCCCAGGCCTGCTGTATGAGAAACTGTCCCAGAGCTGCGGCTAGAACCAGGGTCTCTCGAGTTCTAATAGGGACAGCAGATGGCCACCTCAGAGTGACCATCTAGAGCAGACACTCAGAACTGCTGGACCCGTCAGCTCTCTCCTAAGCATCTTACTATTTGAGCCTGACAGAGATGGGCCAGGAATCAGACAGGTGGGGCTGGTCTCGGGTGGAGTTATGTGTGAGCCCGTGACTCAAGTCCTGCAAGAGCCCCCGCCCCCACTCAGACTGAGCCCAGTGCCGAGCCAAAGCCATCAGGCTGGTGGGACTGCGGCCAATAAAATGGCCCAAAAGGTGTCTCCAAAAATAGCCTAAAATACCAAGTTTTTTAACTTAAATCCAAGGATGGTTTCAAACTATAAGAGATTACATATGTACAAAAGAAGTTAATCTATTGCTACAGGAAGTGACTCTGAGTCTACCCAAGGCCAGGGCTGGGAACCAAGAGCGACAGTTAACAGACGTGGATACCTTGTTAGCATGACAGCCAACTTAAATTGGGCTTTGGGGGAGTCTACACAGTTCTGTCGGTCTGGCCCGATCCATAGAACCACACTTAAAACGAGTAAACGACTACTTCCAAAAGAAGCACAGCGGTGTTTTCAGGATGAGTTATTAATATTTCTGAGATTTCGACCCATTGAGAAGATCCACCTAACAACGGCAACACATAAGATTTACTCGAACTCATTTCTGTCCTGGTACAAGTTAAAAGCCCTTCAACATCTCAACGATCGGGCTTGTATTATTTAGATGTAACCTTCTTCTTCTGGGAACTGATGGATTTAAAAAAAAAAAAAAAGGACTTTAAAATTTAAATGCAATTTAAATTATTAAAAGCCAGCTAAAAAGTTTCTTAAAGGCTAAATATTAATCAAAGGCCACTTTAGACACACACTGGCAGAGCTCTTTGGGATTCTTACGAGGTAGGCTATGAAATTCGGGACTTGAATTTTTTTTATCAGAAGCTTTTTTTTTTTTTTTTTTTTTAAACACAACAACCAGCCTTGTGCTAACAAATGTGACAGAGCTACTTCAGGCTGACCATAAAGCACGAGAGGCAGCAGCCCATACCCCAGACTAGCCCTATGTTATCTCTGAAGCCCCACAGTAGTTGGATTTTATAGTGGAGAAACTCAAGACTCCATGGAAAAGTAGTTCAAAGAGCAGGAGCTGGCAGCGGACCCACGAAAGCCCCTATAAATTCACTCTGTCTCCCCTCCGATGAGACAAAGCAGGCAGCATTCAAACTCCTATCTTGCATCCTCCACGCAGAAGTCCTTCTGCGCCTTGAGCGGTTAAGTTCTCAGTCCCAGCCCTGACTTCTGGGGAACGCACCCCCTGCCCTGCAGTTTCCTGGAACGCTTCTGAATGCATTTTGCAGGCGGCAGATAACGCACCAGCGCCAGCATGCTTTCTTCTGGTGTCTGGTGCCTCCCGTTTGACTTTCCAACTTGGACACGTTGGTGTCTGCCTCTGGGGTTCCCCCACGCTTACAGACAAGTGACGCAGCTCTTGGCGAGGAGTCGCCTTTGCTGAAGCTACTGAAACTGGGGCCGTTAACTCCAAGCCTGTTGGCTCCCCGTTTTCAGCCCTGCACAGGACAGCCGCAGTCAGCTGTAGAGGGCAGGCTACATCTGCAGGCTAGTGTCTTGCTAAGGTCACCCCCTTTCCCTGTGCCTATCTTTATTTGGAAATAGCGTCTTTGCTAGCGTTAACTGTCGTTTCACGGAGATGAGGTCACAGCGGATGAGGGTGAGTCCCATGTCGCATGACTGGTGCCCAATGAGAGGAGAAGACAGACACACACACACAGGGTAGAGAGCAGAAGAAGATGGCTAAAGGCACTGGAAGGACTCGATGACACATGGGATGGCAAGGGGTTTGGGGAGCTGCCAGAAGTCGGGGTGCAAGGTGGGGCAACGATTCTCCCCCAGAGAAGCCTTCCAGGGGAACACAGCCAACTTACACCTTCACTTTGTGTGGCAACTTTCCAGAAGGTGGGAGGACAAATTTCCGTTGCTTTGAAACATCCAGTGTGCGCTCATGGGTAACACAACTCTAGCACGCTAACATGCGCGAGTTCCCAAGACCAGTACCTCCTTCCTAAAGTTGCCGTGAATCCTGAACAAATCGCCCATGCAGAGGCTGAGAGCACGACCCAGCCCCAGGTAAGTGTGGATGAAAGACCATTAGGACGACTACATAATTTGTTTAACTAGTCCCCAGAAGAAGGCCTTAAAAATCATCTCTTCCAATTCAAGCCAAAATCTCACTGCTGCAATGACCGCGCGCGCACATACATACACACACACACACACACACACACACACACACACAATCTGTGGGAGATGAAATTAGTTCAGAGCCGAGGGGAGCAACCCCACTGTCATGGGCAGAGGAGGGCAGGGGAACATGGTGGACGTAGCATTTGGCCTTGCTGGGAGAGAAAGGGCAGAGAGCCCGGACGCTCACTCAGGACTGCTGGCCAGTGGGTCTGTCTCTCCAAAGCGAGAGACAACGAGACAGAATCCCAGCAGAAGGACACACACTCAGGTCATAAAGAGCTGCCACCCAGCAACCCAACCCCCTGTTTTCCCTTCTCTAGGTCCAGGTGAGTTAAAGACAAGGAATTACGTTTTCAGTCGCCCACCTGTCTGATGTGTTTCTGGTATAGAAGCCAAGAGAGTCAACACTGCTTGAAAAAACATGGCTGTTTGTGCCATGTCACTGGAGCCAGGAAGGTTTAAACTCTTCAAACCGACTGGCTTTCCTCTGTGACAATGGCACAGGGGTGGGGGTGGGGGGGCAGGATGGAAAGGAATTGTAGTGGGGGTAGAAAAAAATCTGTCCTACCGGATCTGGGGAACAGCACAACTGGCAAAATGCTTGTGGAACAGAACAAGAATCTGGATTTGATACCCTGAGCCTGTGTTAAAAGCCAGGCTCAGTGTTTCTGCTCAAAATCCCAGGACAGGGAGAGCAGAGAGGCAGATTCTTGGGGCTAGCAAGCCAGCCAGCTTCATCTACTTGGTAAACTCTGGACCAGTTCAGAGACCTCGTGTGAAAAATAAAAATAAAAAATGAAGTGGTGGCCATGGCGGTGCACACCTTTAATCCCCACACTAGGGGGGTGGAGGCAGGCTACCCTCTGTGAGCATAAGGTCAACCTGGGTCATACAGAGTTCTACATCTTCAGACCCTGCCGATAGACAGACAGACAGACAGACAGATAGACAGAGTGGATAACTCCAGAAGAATACCCTGAAATTGACCTCTAGTCTAAACACACACACACACACACACACACACACACACACACACACACACACAGAGACAGACAGACAGACAGACAGACAGACACACACACACACACACACACATTCATTATTGTGTTTTCTTTCGACCAGTTAAACACTGGAAATATTCTAAGATGGCCAAAGGTAGAGAGATAATTTCACGAATTACAGTCCACTTAAGTGCATTTTAGTAAACCATGGCATCTCACTAATGAGTTAAACATACTACTGTAATTTGAAATCCTGATGTAAAAACCATGGAAATGGCGTTGACACATCAGAAGTCAGAGAGTAGGCGAGGATCTCACCCACACAGACCTACATGGGAGCAGGCCGATAGAAATAAAAGCAGCGCTGGACCGCTTCTGACCGCTCTTCCTTACGCAGACTTCAACCTAACAGCGGGCCTAGTGCTAAGGATATAACTGAAAGCCACGTTCTAAACAAAGGGCTGGAATCTCCCCAGGGAAAACCAAACATTACCTGCGGCCCCACCCGGGATCCTCCAAGACAGAGCTCGTTTTCTGTCTCCTCCACACATCTCCTGAAGGGTGGGGGGATGAAACACGGGGGGGGGGGGGGCTTACTGCTAACACTGTGCCATCCCCACCTCTTGCCCCCATGAGATCTTGCCAATGAGAAGGCAGCATATGTCTCCAGATTCCAAGATGTTTGCACACGATCCCTGTCGCTGCCCGTTGAATGAGCATGCAAGGGACGAAGGGTGTGAAAGCCGGGTGCTGGGGGTGGGGTGGGGGTGGCACAGATGGGTGGGGTGGGGAGGGGGGGGCAGGGGGCGGGGCGGCTCTGCTGTGTGACCAGTCTTCTTGAAGTGTGGCCAGCAGGGAAAAGGCCTTTGCAGCTGCATCCCATTAAACATGCCCACGTTTTCAGCTGCCTCGTTCCCTGCCTGTCCGAGATGCCTCTGGACATGGCTCCCCGAGCCCTCAGCAGCCAGGCATCAGGGTGGGGGTAAGAGCTGGGGGGGGGGGGTAGGGAAGGAGAGAGGAAGAGAACCTTAGATGGCTGTCATGCGTCCCCCAATGAGAATGTTTGGCATTAGAAGACTCTCCCCCCCCACCCCCCCACCCCCGCATTAGGTAAAAACATAACAGCTTCATGACAGAAAAGCACAGAGCAGCGCCCCATCTTTTCCGTGCCCCTGCTTCTCATGGCTGTGGTAAGTTTGAAGGTGTGGCCTCTGGGTGTGTAACAGGATTTGTGTTTAGCTACTAAAAGTCAGACTCAGCCAGGCAGGGCCTATCTATACAATCAAATTCAAAAGCCACCAAACAGTAAGATTTACATCGCTTACAACGCTTGTTACATCAACAGGAAGGGAAAGCCTTAGCAGTCACTGTGTCAGGAAGGGTCTGACACTGGGTCACTGAGGAGGAGGAGGAGGAGGAGGAGGAGGAGGAGGAGGAGGAGGAGGAGGAGGAGGAGAGGGTCCAAGCAGGCCCCATCTTTTATCCTGAGCACAGGCACGCTGACTGCCAGGCCTTGGATGAACAACTTCCTCTACACAGGCTTCTCTGTGAGCTCTCATCTCTGTGTGACAGAGGAGGAAAGGAAAGACTCCTTCTCACCACAGGGAATGAGTCTCTGAGGGACAAGCAGGGACCGAGTGGGTCAGGACACAGAGGTGGCCACACCTCCACACCCACCTGAGTGACAGCCATATCGTGTAATCTGGGACACTGGCTTCACTTGCAAGAGGACAGAACTGATGAACTGAGTTTGATTCCCGGATCCCACAGTGAAGGGAAAGACTCAACTTCTGAGGCTTCCACTGTCCTCCACAGGAGAGCCATGGTTCTCTCTCTCTCTCTCTCTCTCTCTCTCTCTCTCTCTCTCTCTCTCACACACACACACACACACACACACACACACACAGAGAGAGAGAGAGGGGGGGAAGGAGGTGGGAGGGAGGGAAAGAGAGAAATCTTAATTATCAAACTTTTCTGACTTAATTGTTTTTCAAGACAAGAGTTTCTCTATGTAGCCCTGGCTGTCCTAGAACTCAATCCGTAGACCAGGCTGGCCTCAAACTCACAGAGATCCACCTCCGGAGTGCTGGGATGCCTTCGAATTTTTAACTGAATTCTATGAAAATAGCTGCCCCTACGCAGGCACGAACAGCATCGACCTCTCAGCAGATCTCACTGTGCTAAGCCTCAGTCAGCTCCGCACCGTCCTCTGCGATGCCCGAATACAGCAGGCTTGGCCAGTCTTAAAGACTAGAGCTGACTTAGCTTCGGTTACAGAGCCGGGTCAGCCTCAGAGCGTGGTGCCGACATGGAATTGGGCTCCTGGTGACACCCTCGCACCACATCTTCAGATGGTAATCTCAACACGGTGAAGGGCGTCACGCGGTAAGACCGGGACAGACGCGCTCGCTCGCTCGCTCGCTCGGGGTCTCTGCGCTTCCTCTGATAAAGCCGTGTAGCGTTATGAGAACCCCGTCCTGATGCTGTCATCTAATCTTGGTTGCCTCTCAAAGGCCTCACAGACTATGAACTCTACCTAAACATTAGGCTTCTGCCTCCTGAGCTTCTAGAGGCCCAGCTGCGCCATAGATTACTACAATGACTGCCAGATGGTCCGCCACCTGGCCAGGCGAGAGCCATCATCCTCCAGCAGACGCTCAAAGAGCTTGAGTAGGACCCAGCATATGAGATTCCGCCAAGAAGGGAGGATGCGGGGAGGCTCCTGGATTCCGAAGGGCTCCGGGGATCCGGACGGAGAGATCAGGACCCAACGAGGGTTTGCAGAAAGCTAGGAAGGGTGGGAAAGGAACCAAAATATCCATCTTTTGTTTCTAATTTACTAAACACCTTTTTTTTTATAAGAAAGAAAAAGCAACTCATGTCTTAATTTGCATAATGCATGTGGAAGACCCTTAAGGAAGCTTCAGAGGGACAGGTACCCACCTCTGGGTAAAAATCCTCCTGGTACAGCTGCATCCTGGAAACAAGTCATAACCAGCACAAGGAAAGCAAGCTCGGGTCCCTCAAACTTCCTGGCAGACAGACCCAAGACCCGCTGACAGAAGGCAAGGCCCAGCTACACAGTTCTCTAGAATTCCTGAATTATGAATAGTCATATAATAGCCCCTTCACTAGTCCGCTACGCACGTGTCTACACCGCTGGAGGGTCGAACACTCTCTCTGCAAGGAGGTCGGAGTACCTGGGTGTAGGAAACCAGGAGCTTAACAGGGATATGGATCCGCCCCACCCCACCCCCTTCAGAGCAACCCACACCCATTCAAATAGCTTATGCAGATATCGGAAGGTTCTGGCTTCCTTGTGGTAAGAGAACACAGGAAGGTTCATCAAGTCAGGAAACTCATCTTTAGTTTCTGTCTGTCTTTACAGTCTGGCTCAAGCCTGGAATCTTCCTTCCTGTCGCCATCCGCGTCTGTGATCCTCAATTATGGATTACAGTTCCGTGAGCACAGGATGATCAAAGCTGGCAGAAGGTGTGTGGTTGGTCCAGAGGGAACGGAAGCAGCCGGTGAGGTTGATCCTGCTGAGACCCTCAGGCATTCGGCTTCTACTTTCAATAGCTGGGAGTCACTCAAGCAAGCAAACACCTTGGCTTCTCTGCAGCAGAGATCAACTGGGGAAGCCAGCGTCAGAGTGGGGGGGGGGAAGGGGGGAAGGGGGGAGGGGTGCTGGGACACAGCCAAGTGCTACACTCATACTCGGGGGATCTGAAGTCCCCGTTGGGACACATTCATTCTCTAGAACCTTTGTGTGAGATAGCACAGTGAGACAGCCCATTTCAGATATGGGCTTGAGATAGCCCATTTCAGATACGGGCTTGAGATAGCCCATTTCAGATACAGGCTTGAGATAGCCCATTTCAGATACAGGCTCTAGAATAACAAATACCTGGCTCACAGCCTGCCCGCTCCACCCATCCCCACTGCCTCTCATTGTATGGAAGAGAAACCCAAGTCCGGAGAGGTACTATGATGCTCCCTCCCAAGGTCACAAAAGAAACCTGTGTCCCCCTGGATCAGAGAAAGGCACTGACACTCAGTGACATGAAGACAAAAGCAGCTGAGCCAGCAGCCCCAACCAGCTCAGACAGGAGCTTACTGGCCATGGGCTGCCTCCGCGGGAGTCTGGGAAGGAGACAGACGCTAAAGGATCAGTGTCCACTAAGCCTCCACAGTACACTGGGGACCCCGGAAGGAAGGCAGGAAGAGCTGGCTCTCCCTGGGCATGCAGTGTAGACCCAGCCTGCTGTTCTTCTAGGACTTGGCCCTCATCCTTGAAAGAGAAGACCAGCACAAGAGCGGAAACTACACTCCTCAGGGAGGGTCCCCAGGGGCTCCCCATTCCCTCTCAGAGATGGCCTCCAGCTACTTTTAGCATCTTCTTTGTATGGAGCCAGACACAAATCCCCTCAGGAAAGAGCTAAGGTTCAGTGACTTGATGCCCAGAGCTGTGGGTGAGCCAACCAGCCATGACTAGAGTCCAAGGCTTCCTGGTTCCCACCTAGAAATGAAAGGAGTCTGGTTTTCAAATAGTGGTGGGCACACTGGATGCCTGTGGGCACACTGGGTGCCGCCGCCGCCGCCGGGCACACGGGTGACGCACGGCTTTCCAACAGCCCCCTTAGCCCCACCCCCAGCACCTACCCCTTCCTTCACGTCCAGGTCTCTCTCCAAGAGAAAAGGATGAGAGTACAGAATGTCACAGAACGGTACCCTGGGGTGGGACACATGGCACCAGAAAGCCACCGCCTCTGTCCTGACTTTTCATCCTACCCCCACCCCGGGTCTCAGTGCCCTTCCAGAGAAGGATGTTTTCAGATCCTCACTGAGGACAGTACTTCCACAACTCAGTCTACTTGCTGACTTCACGGACTCCATGCCAGGCACGCTTCAAGAACATTCCACTGGCACTGGGCTCCACGGTGAACAGGCCAGCCTTGTGCCCCCCACCCCTACCCTTCGGAACCTGAAAACCGCAGACCCGTGGCCACGACTGCATGAAGTCAACAGCTCGAGACGTGCAGCGGGAGTGTCTACAGCGCTTCTGTTGACACAAGGTTTAAAACAAAGAAGAAACTCTTCTTCGGCGTACAAGGCCCATCTGTGTGGTTTGCAACCAGGCAGGCTTACACTGCGGCATGGAGGTCCAGCCCCAGCATCCTGGGCACTACGTGAATACCATAGTCCCGCTAGGAAGGTTGACACGTACATTCTCTATTCTGCCCAGGAAGATGGAAGCAGGCAGGGGACGCTGCCTGTGGTGCTGGTCAGATAATGAAATGGAGAATTATACATAGCCTCCAGTGCCTCCTTCGCCTCAGCCTGCGTGAGCTCTAGATTTTCAACAGACACACCCAGGACAGAAACACCAACTCAGAGCCCTGTCACTGATGACCCCACTCTTGCTACCATCACTAGAAAGCTGTTAGTAAGCAGTGTGTGTGTGTGTGTGTGTGTGTGTGTGTGTGTGTGTATGTGTGTATGTGTGTGTGTGTGTTGCCTACTGAGGGAGCAGGCAAGTATGTGTCAACGTGACTTGCGGATGTCACGTGGCAAACATGGGTGTCACGGGGCACACGCAGGTGTCAGCCCTGCCCTTCTGTATTGTGCAAGGCAGGGCCTCTGTGCCTTACAGCTGCTTATGATGTGCACGTCAGCCTGGCTGACCAGCAGGCTTCTGCCACGGGAACACTGAGATTACAGACACATGTTTCTTTAGCTGGTACGCTGCCCACTGAGCCGTCTCTCTACCCAAATGCCAGCTTTAAGTTATGTATATTTTACCAAGTGTATATTTGTGAGTTACGTATATTTAAAAGCGGCGTGGGACAGGCTCAACTGCACCAACACAATTTGCAGAGGAGGCGGTGCCAGGTCCCCGGAGTGTCTGGGCTATTAGTAACGCCACCATTTTTGTCTTGAGTATGACATGTCTGTACTGGCTGGTTTTGTGTGTCAACTTGACGAAAGCTGGAGTTATCACAGAGAATGGAGCCTCCCTTGAGGAAATGCCTCCAGGAGACCCAGCTGTAAGGTACTTTCTTAATTACCGATCGAGGAGGGAAGGCCCCTTGTGGGTGGTGCCATCCCTGGGCCGGTAGTCTTGGGTTCTATAAGAGAGCAGGCTGAGCACGCTAGGGGAAGCAAGCCAATAAGCAGCATCCCTCCATGGCCTCTGCATCAGCTCCTGTCTCCATGTTCCTGCCCTGTGTGAGCTCCTGTCCTGACTTCCTTTGGTGATGAACAGCAATGTGGAAGTGTAAGCTGAATAAACCCTTTCCTCCCCAACTTGTTTCTTGGTCATGGTGTTTCACTGTGGTGATAGAAACCCTGCCTAAGACAATGTTGAACTTCAGCAGGACCCACAGATGTCCTCTCGAACCTTACTCTGAATGTGTGTGCTCCTCAGGATTGGATACCTTCTCAGACTGTAGGGGTAGCTCAGTGCAGAGTCACAGGCCCCCAAATCAAATCCCTGATTCAAAAATCCTCTCCCCAGGCTTGAGAATCGTGTGGCTCCCACGAGGCCAGGGTGGTAGTGGGCGTGTCCTTGTGTAGGGGGCGTGCCCTTGTAATGGGGGCGTGTCCATAATGCCTTTTAAAAGCCCCCGGGTCTGGGAGCCGTGGATTGGACAGAACAGTGGATGAACCATCTTGACTGAGCAAGTGTGGAACAGCGACAAGGATGCTCTCACTCCCGAGCCTGCCTTCAAACAGACTCTGGATAGTTCTTGAACAAAGCGAGTACTCTCCGACCTTCCCTGGCTAGTGGCAGACACACAGATGCTCGCCCCCCTCAGAATGGTCAGTTACACCACCCCACTCTTCCTTGGCACCAGGTCCGCTGTGTCAGGGATTCCAGGCATGGGACCTGGAGCTATTTGCAGGTCCCCTCCGTGGGCCCCGGTTTCCACATATTTACAACAGTAGCAAAGACTTTTTCCCTGAGGATTCAACGGGCTGACGGAAGACAGGGACCCAAGCCAGGAAGACGCATACACGGGGTGCTTAATAAATGCTGTCATCCAACTCGGGGGTGTGGTGGGAGGCCCCCGACCGCCAAGGTATGTTGTGCATGAGCAACAACTGTTTTCACACTTATTATGGAAGAGCACACTCATGCCCGATTGTCATCGGCCCTGTGGTTATAAATCGTGGCCCGCTGGCTTTGTGACAAGAATGGATTTTATTTTAACAGTGAGCTTTCATGCTCTCCAGGCAAACACTGCAGTCAGCAACTTCTGAGCCCGGAAAAGGAAGAGGGGCACAGAGGAGACGCACAGAGGAAAGGAAGGTTTCTAACAATATGGAACCGTCCCCTGGCAATATGAACACGCCCCCATTACAAGGACACGCCCCCAATACAAGGACACGCCCACTACCACCCCAGCCTCATGGGAGCCACACCCTCACTCGCAGGTGAAAGCCACACCCATCACGCAGATTGTGTCTCCTCAAACATGAACCTGCACAAACTCCTTTAAGCTGCTTCTTACTGGTTATGTGGCCATGACAGAGAGCTCCGGGGACTCTTCTGGCCGGCTCACTGAAGGAACAGTGTTGGCCCTTGGGAAATCCTTGTTGAGGAATCATTTGGAGTGAACTCACATTTCAGCCAGCCTGCCATCCATCCGGGTTATAACTTCCTCCGAGATTTCACGTCCTCCTTCCCTCGGCTAAGGGGCCGGACTGGACGTGAGATGCTAGCTTCACTGTCCTGACAAGAAAGAACTGATCCAGCCTGGGGGTGGGGGGGTGGGGGTGGGGGACAAGGAGCCGAAAACTTCCAGAAGCAGATCAGCTTCGATATCAAGCTGTTACTTCCTACTGTGTAATCCTCAGGAAACCATGTCCCTCTCTGATCAGACCACAGACTAAAGGACAGCAAATATATAAGCACGTGCATAGAGCAGCCTTCGATGTATCTTACTAACGACGACAATGTTTGTCCTCTGAGAACGGAGCCGTGAGCTAAACAGGTCATGGCTGGATCAATCCAGCCCCCCCCCCCACCTCCTCATACTCCATCTTTAAGATGAGAATCCCCAAGAGCACGGGGTTCTCTCAAGGACCAAAGGCTATCATCCAGTGACTCACAGCCACCAGACATCCCTCAAGCTCAACAAACAGCGCCTGTTTGGGGGACCGAGGGTGGAGCTTGGATCTCAAGTACACCACTGCACCCCTAACGTGAAATGCCTGGCACAGTGTTTCACAGGATGGAAAGAAAGGGGTCTCCCTTTGAGATGACCCCCCCCCAATTTTACCTCCCCCGTACATTCGGTTCAGGTCCTGACTTCAGAGAAGAGACAGTGACGAGACACAGAGATGACGCGCCGCTCAGTCACCACGAGGTGCAAAGAGAATGAGGCAGAGCGTGAAGCCTTTGCAGATGGTAAGAGTCCCAGCTGCTCACACACCTACCAGTGGGGCGGGGGAGGGGGCGCGGCTTGCGAAATGCTAAGGGTGAGTCAACTTTCTCTTCCCCCGCCCCCACCACAACATCAACAACAGCAGCGAAGGCAGGGATGGTGCCCGGAGTAAACAGGTGTGGATGAGGGACAGCATACCCGAACCCAGCACTGAGGAAACTGAACCCCTTGGGTGTATGTGGTGTGTGTGTGTGTGTGTGTGTGTGTGTGTGTGTGTAGCAGTCTGGCTTAATCCGGTTTAGTGGAATCTGGCTGGAATCACAGACTTGCTCCAGAGTACTCCGCTTAGACTCTTCGCACTTGCCGTGACACCCCCTGAGGCACAGACAGGATGTGTCTATCCGTTTTCGTGGCAGGCAGCTGGGTTGAGAGTTGAGACCGTTAACTGCTTCTGTCTGTTTAGCAATTTGGCGGAACGTGGCGTCAAAGGACCAAGGGGTTTGGTACACATGAAGGAACTGCTTCGGGTGTCGCATGCTTCTTCCAGCAGGAAAGACGATGTGGAGCACACAGGTGTGTGTGTGTGTGGCCTTCCCAAGGGGTGTGAGCTCAGGCATGGCGGTGCCAACCATACCCCCAGATCCCACCGATGTCACTAGAACCCTGACTGTCACTCAGCAGTGACAAGAGCCACAAGTGTGGGTATTATAGGTGGTTCCCAAAGACACAGGCTGGGAAACTTTGAGAGATCCCATGGGATGAGGAGACCTCTAATTCCTAACCTGGGCTCTTCCAATCTGTCACGTCTCGTCCCAAAGGGAACGATTCAGTTTGGACAGCCCACGTGTTCTTCAGCTTGGTGCCCAGGGACGCCCTCAGCCCCAGGACTCCATGTGTGGAGAATGAGCAGCTGTGTGTTCAGGATTAACAAACAGAATGGGGGGGGGTGTCTCATCCTCTGGGTGCCTCCTCTCAGGTGAATGGCGCATGGTGCTGCCTTGTCTGGAAAGCCACCAAAGGGAAAGGGACTCTGGTCTCTCAGTTTACAGTCCCTGTCCAATGGGGAATTTATTACCAGAGCTACACATCTTCTCTGATTCTTTTCTTTTTTTTTAATTTTTTTATTTTATTTATTTATTTATTATTATTATTTTGTTTTTGTTTTTGTTTTTCGAGACAGGGTTTCTCTGTATAGCCCTGGCTGTCCTGGAACTCACTCTGTAGACCAGGCTGGCCTTGAACTCAGAAATCCGCCTGCCTCTGCCTCCCAAGTGCTAGGATTACAGGCGTGCGCCACCACCGTCCAACATCTTCTGTTTCTTTATTAAATAAATCTAGTTGTGTGCCTTTTGTGGGACCCGGGACGCTCAGGTGGGTTCTTCCTGTGATTTTGTCCACCTAAGTAACCAAGAGAGAAGGTGGTCTCACTTTGCTTTATAGACAAGTAGGTGTGTGTGTGTGTGTGTGTGTGTGTGTGTGTGTGTGTGTGTGAGAGAGAGAGAGAGAGAGAGAGAGAGAGAGAGAGAGAGAGAGAGAGACACCTACCGCCAGATGCCTGGGTTTGAATGATCTTTTTTTATGTTCTCCTGTCCCTGGGACCTGAGAAGTCAGGCCTCCATTTCTTTTGTGAAACAGAGATGCTAACAATACTGCCTCTCTCTGCTGCTATGAGGTGTGAAGAGCCCGCATGTAAGACCACTCAGGGGGGCATTTGGCACAACATTCAAGTACTTTACTTAACAAACCTGAAAAGCAGTGGACCGGCTTCATCTTAAAGGTTCCCAAGAATGGGATTTAGAGGTGGAGCAGATCTAAGGTATCCACAGCACACAGTGGCTAAGAGCCTTGTGAAGCCACATGGCCTGGGATTGGGCCCCAGTTCTGCCCTCTTCACTGTGCGGTCTTGGGCAAGTCACATAAGCACTCTGATTCTAAAGGGTATTTTCCGTGAAATGGTATCATCTTCAGGCTCAAACTTCGGGCCACGAAGCATCCATGCCGCCACTCCATTTCTTAGAGAGGCCGGTCTGCGGATCTTTGATCAAATCTGTGAACTCACAGGAGGCCAGACGAAAGGCCAGCATTCAAAGAGCCAACCGGTCTCCTCCCGTCTCAGCAGCATAGAAAGTTCCCGACTTAGAGTTCAGCAAATGGGCAGGAAACAGTCTCAAGGTCGCCTAGAGCTGCTGCCACGGACCCTGAAGTCCCTATCCCATGCCAAAGCTGAGGGGCAGACACAGGTGCCCCCACGAGGGCACCGGAGGACACAAGAGGGACATCAGCGGCGCAGCACTTCCACAGCAAGGACCGCTGCCCTCAAGTGATGTGACAGGACACACAGAAGGTACATCTGTGTCCGTGTCCTCCCCACGGGTAAAGCATCAGAGCAGGCTTCAGGCCGGAACACCCCACAGTGAAGCTGGTCACATGGCTGTGCCTGACACTGTGACTTCTAGCCTTCTAAGACCACAACCATGGTGCTTCCACACAGTGCCCTGCCATGGGTCGCACGCACGCACGCACGCACGCACATGCACGCAAGTGTCTCAGCTGCTCGTGCTGCTGTAACAGTGAGCCTCACATGGGTATTGTGCAAATGACAGAATCCACGGCACACAGTCCTGAGGCTAGAAAGTCCTAAGTCACCCCCCCCCCCATAGAGTCAGGGTCTGGTGAGATCTGTTCCCTCTCCATAGAGGGCATCTCCCCCTGCAATTAATTACAGCCTCTGCTAATGCCACAAATCCATGATCTTGGCACCCGGGAACCTAATTATCTGTGAATAGGATAGTATCAGGCCTGACTGAGGGCATCACACTAAAAGACCGTGAAGCCTTTTGGAGAGGCCCAGGCCTCACTAGGGCCTGAAACGTGTACCACAAGAGAGTTAAGGCAGTATCTCAATGAAAGACAGGCGTCTCAGCAAGGGTAAGTTGAGGATGGCCTGCACCTTAAGTGACACAGAGCCACTCACTAGGGAACTTTTTTTTTTTTACCCCCACACGAATGAAACCATTTCAAACCAGTCAATCCACCCTACCTTTTCTACCGGGTCTCACGGAAGCCAGAAGGTACCTTGTCATTGACCTTCCTATCCTCAGAAAACTGTCCTGACCTTTTAAGTCCCCTGATCTCAGGCTTATTAGTTCTGGAGGCAGTGGCCAGCTGACCCCCACAGTTCAATTTCCAATGTCTTACTGCCTTCATTTGGCTGGCTTAGGTGGTATTCTATCAGGGAGACAACGCACTTTATTCTTTACATTCTTTGGAGATAAATGCAAGTATGACATAGGTGTCCAGACAGAGAACCTCAGATTTAAATGTATGTGCGTGGGAGACTTCAAATATTTAGGAACATCATCTGAAGATATCCCCCACATACACCCCATCAGACCAGACCAATCTGAACTGCTCTACCAACCTAATAATGTGCGTGCCTGTGTGTGTATGGTTCTTTTATGTTTACCCATTCAACAAGAATACCCACTTTATGCTAGATGATTAAAGCTCTAGGTCTCAATTTCTATAACTTTACAAGAATAAACCTCTTTAGGATCAAATACTGGGATAAGAATGACTCAAAGGTTCCATTTTTATTGAACCTGGAGGAAGGCACATAGATCCACTAGTAATGTCTGCTGTGGTCACAACTAAAAAAAGGAAGTATATCTTTGTTGGCACCTGGACCAGCTCAAAGGACCCTCCTGCTGATTCCAAGACTAAAATCCATAAGCTGAATCCACCCCCCCCAAAAGAGTCTCCAGTGGTCTATCAGGTTTAAAGTTGTGGACAGTGAGTTATGAAGAGCTCAAAGGATTCCCTTCGCTATAAATAGAGGAAACTAGGAGACAGAGCAACCCCCATGCACGCCGCACTCAAAGCTCGCTGAAAGCCACCGGCCCACTGGTGGCCTTCGAGAAGTTTCTCCTTAGCCCTAAGCCCAGTGGAAGGAGGAATGGCTTCCCAGCGCGGGAAGCGAACCATTTCTGTGCAGCTGCTAAGTCAGGGCAATAATGGCTCCGAGAGTCTGAGATTATCTCCACTCATTAGAGGCTTTCATTTTATAGACAAATCACCTCTGTGTACCTCCCCCCAAAAAAAAGAATTTCACACAGGAGACAATGACTTCTGAGGCGTGTGAGACAGGGCTTAAGGGAGGGAGGAGAGAAAGGAGTCGTTTACCAGGAGTGGGCAGCCTTTGAGGGATTCTCTGGACTTCCCATACAAGGGAGCTCGGAGTCACGGAGCTCACATATAAAGGTCACAGGGTCAGGGAACGGCTTCTAAGCTCTTGCCCTCCCACACTGCAGAGGGCGGGGTTGGCCAGGACCACAGCCTTTAGAGCATTGCTGGAAAAGAGGCTGCACACAGAAGAACAGATGTTGTCTCCCTGCTGGCTTCGGTTCTAGAAGCCTGGTGAGTCACCCCAGCTCCTTAGCTGTGGTGTTTGTCCCCCACCCTCCCCAGGAAAGGAGACAGGCCTGTCCAGGGACAGGCCTCGCCTGCTCCAGGAAAGACCTCAAGAGCCTGGGAGGAAACAGGGTGACCCCTACATTGTATCTAACTTGCAGTCTATGCCATAGCTGCCTCGCACTGTGCAGACCCCTCTAACCCCGATGATGATGATGGGGGCTTTCTGGGCCACTGGTGACTTCATAGGGAGACAATCTATAAAGTCTCGGAACACATGGAAGTGTCTGAGACTGCCTCTAAGAACATTCCAGGATGGGAGTTCAAAGGCACCTGTGGTTGCAGGATGCTCCTCCCCCCACGAGCCATCAGAAGCCCTAGGGCCCCATCATTAAAGTCACCTCTCATGATAAAAAGCAAATAGCCTATTGAGAGGAACTAAAATACTGACAAGATCCATCGTCCATCTTAGGCAATGGCCTCTTCGTGTAGACTCAGGGAGACAACAGGCTTCCAGGGAGGAGAGAATTGGGCTCCAAAACCAGGAGCAGTCAGGGCCAAGCGGGGCTGTAATGTAACAGTGGTGGGGAACTGAATTGCACATCTGCTACAGGCTGAGTATTTGATTATTGTTTCAGGGGCACTATCTCATTTAATCCTCTCAATAACACAATGGGGTAAATATCTTCCTGAGGAACAGGAAGGATGACATTCTTTTTTTTTTTTTTCTTATCTCAACATATACTTATCTCAGGTTCCATTTTAATTCAGCATGTAAAATAGTGCTGAGATCCATTAGTGATGTCTGCTATGTTCACACAGGAGAAGAGAGGAGTGTGTGTTTGTTGGTTCTTAAAAAGGCTCAAAAGGGTCCCTCCTCGTAGTTTAGGATTGTAAATCGCAAGCTAAGTCCCCAAAGGAGGGCAATTTAGAATTTCTCAAGGCCCTTGGGTTGTGAACTGTCACGCTATTCCAGATCAAGAGTTAATCCAGGGTTGTGGATTCTGGGGTCTGTGTGGACTTTTATAGTACTACAGACAGGCTGGTATCCAAAGGGACAGATGAATTATCTGCTGAAGAGGGGAGGGGGGTGAGGGAGAGAGAGGAAGAGGAAGAGAAAGAAGAAGAAGGAGGAGGAGAATAAGAAGAACAAGAAGATCAAGAAGAAGAAGAAGAAGAAGAAGAAGAAGAAGAACAACAACAACAACAACAACAACAACAACAACAACAACAAGGGCCGGGCGGTGGTGGCGCACACCTTTAATCCCAGCACTCTGGGAGGCAGAGGCAGGCGGATTTCTGAGTTCGAGGCCAGCCTGGTCTACAGAGTGAGTTCCAGGACAGCCAGGGCTACACAGAGAAACCCTATCTCGAATAAACCAAAAATCCAAACAAAACAAAACAAAAACAAGAAGAAGAAGAAGAAGAAGAAGAAGGAGGAGGAGGAGGAGGAGGAGGAGGAGGAGGAGGAGGAGGAGGAGGAGGAGGAGGAGAAGAAGAAGAAGAAGAAGAAGAAGAAGAAAGAGAGAGAGAGAGAGAGAACCAGAGACACTACCCCAGCCCACTCTGGCGTGTGCTCTTTCTCAGAACGGAGGAGGCACTGGGGGTGGGGGGAAGTCAAGGAGAAAACTCAACCTCGCTCTTACAGCTCCTCAATCTCCATCCAGTAGATCCCGAACAGCAAGTTCCAGAATATTCTCTCACTCAGGGACAGCTTGTGACTACAAATAAAAACTCAACTCCTGGTAAGAAAAGCCCACCACCAACACAGTCCAGAGCCAGGGAGGGTCACAGCATATCCCTCCCAACCACGGCACCCAACAAAATCCCCAGACACAGCACTCCGGTCAGCTGCAAAAACTCCCGCAAGAACGAGAAACTTTCCACTACTGCCTCCACCAAACCCAGACCCCGAACACGGCTCCTCCCGGTGCCACGCTGGGACTTAGTCACGTCCTGTGCAGCTACCGGGAACAGATAGCTGGATTACTAGAAGGACCCGTGTGTAGAGGAATGAAGAATCATTGCAGACAGGAAAGGCGTTAGGCTTCAGGTACAACTCATGAAAGACACAGACAAATCCAAAAAGATGACAAGTCCCAGGTCTCTCGGGAGCAGAGCCCCATGAGGGAGGATGAAAGGGCCACCGTGGAGGGGACAGAGAGTATATATTTGAGTGTGTGTTTCACGGTGCACTTGGTTTTAGTGGTCACTTTATGTCACCTCCTCGTTTCACACACAGCAACGCTCCACAGGTTATGCCGTGGAGAGGGAAACTGGAATGCACTGTACTTGAACAAGAAGGCAACGCTCAGCCACCGATGTCACCCGCTCTGTCGCCTGCCAGCGACAGAAGCCATAAAACAGTGTCCTTGTGTGCTCACATGGGCGCCCAGTGACCCCACCCTAACAGTGAGCAACATGGTGGGAGAGCCAGGGTCTTCCGGGATGTGAGGACCAGACCAAGGAATGCCAAAGCCAGGGGGGCTGGAGAGATGGCTCGGCTGTCAAGGGCACTGGCTGCTCCTCTAAAGGACCTGGGTTCAAGTCCCAGCACCCAGATCCAGTTTGAGGGCATCTGAAACCCTCACACAGAGGCAGAGCCCCGATGTAAATAAAATTAATATAATAATAATAATAATAATAATAATAATACCAAAGCCTCTTGAACAGAAATTTTGCTTGAATAAATTTTGATATTGTTGAGAAATATGCAAAAATACCTTAATTCTGAAAACACCAAACCTGCCCAATTTGTAAAGCAGTAAGAAAGTCGTCACAGGCCCCAGGGAGTCTAGAGGCAAGCCCCAGGAGGCTGAGTGAGACTGGAACTTGGAGCACCCTGAGAAGCAGGAGTGGGCTCATTTCCCTAATCTCTATGATGCTACAGATGTCCCTGACGGCAGCAGAGAGGCTAAAGGTACTTCTTACAGTCTCCTAATCGACACCCTTGGCTGTCCCCTGATGCCACCCCCTGCCTTTTGCCGTGGCCTCTTGTGCCAGCGTGTACCACTCCACCCCAACATCCACGGCTGCCAAAGGATTCCATTCTGTGTCACATCGACAAGCCCACCAACCAGGCCATCAGCCATCCATCCGTCTTCCGGGGCAGGAGGCCCTAGCCATGAGGTGGCAGATGGAAAAAGAAACGGAGCTGACTGTTCAAACACATCAGAAATGAAGTGGGTGTTCTGGAGTTGGAACCCCAAGTTCAAATTCTTCCTCCAACTGCCTTTAGGCCTCCCTTACCCTGGCCCACAAACAACCGTATCATGGGCCCCGGCTCAGAAGCCAGTTGTATTGATTGAGTGGAAATTGCTTAGGCTAAGCCCAAAGCAGGCCAGCTGTCACAGAACAAGCGCTCGGTGACAATAACCATACAGAGGATGCGGGGAAACAGTCTGCAGTTAAGACTCCAGCAGAGCACGATCATTCCCAACACAAGCTGCAGGCTGGCAGACGACCCAGGGCCATCTCTATTTCAAGGGTCGGAAATAGCTTTCATGTCACTGTGCCCAAGGCCTGACTTGGTGTTCCTAGCCCCTCTCAGATCTTAGCTTCTTTCACAGAATCATAGGTGAGGTTGGTCCTTTGAGATCTGGGCTAGGCTCCTCATAACACTGGTTTTTGTTGTTGTTGTTGTTGCTGTTGTTTTTGGTTTTCTCTGTGTTTGTTTGTTTATGGTCTCCTGCTAGTACTTAGGGCTCACAAATTAAGCTACATTAGCTGGCCAGGGAGCCCCAGGATCCTCCTGTCTCTGCATCCCCAATGCCGGTCAGCACATCCGGCTTCCTATGGTTTCCAGGATTTAACTGAGTTCCTCATACTTACACTACAAGTCATTTAATTACCGAGCCTTCTCTCCCATCCTTGCCTGGGTATTAGAATAAAAAACGAGGCTTCCTCACTTCCCCCACAGTGGAAAATAGGTCAAATAACCCGGGTCTGGCTAATGAGATACAAGCACAACCATTTTTTTCTGTAGGAAAGGACTGTCTCGCGCTACAAGGAGAGGGACTAGAGAGAGGAGGCGTGCCTGAGCCTCAGGCATCATGGCGTCATGGTACAGGCCCTGGTAGGCCTGTTTTGTGAGGGATGTCGTGGTTATTGGGATGAACAGTGACATCTGGCCCTCACAAGCTCCGAGTCAGTTTGGGAAAACGTTATAGATGAGGAAAGTACCAGAGAAGGCTAACTACCAGTCCAAAGCAAGCCGTCTCCAAGAGACCGAGTCAGGAGGACTGTGATTCTATGTTAGGGCTCTTCTCCCTGGTTATGTGACACTTCTATACCCGATTCTGTCCTCTTGAGGTGAAAAGCAGACTTCAATTCAGACCAAAGCCAGTGAGCAACCCCAGATACGCTGCTGGACTCAAAAGGACACGGGAGTGGGAAAGAGAGGCCCTCATCCTCAAGACAGCAAGCCCAACTAAGAGGGACAACCGAGGCTACTGTGACAGGCTGCTCCATCCTCAGACTTCCCGTGGACAATCGGAGCACGGGCTCGCTGCAGACACTGAGCTCACACTGAAGAGCCTCCAACCCCTGCCTCTAGCTGAGGCACAGGACTCACGCCTACCCCAAGAAACTGCCACCAGATCTGGTCGCCCGGATGAAGAACATCCCCGCGTGTTTTGACAGGCTCATGACTAACTGTTCCTTTAGGTTAGAGTCACCCACGCAGAGCTCCGAATCATCTAGAGAGACTATTATAGATGCCTCTGGTACCCGAGGGCTAGGAACAGGCACTGCCATCTAAGAGCCTGAACGGTAATGCCAGTTATACCACTTTCCAGGGGTGAGGCGTGAGAACCCCACTTTGAAGGAAATGACCCAGTGGTTTCTGTCAGAGAACTGGGAACCCCTGAACCCCACAAAATATCATAATAGGATCAGAAGGAGGGGACAAGGAAGGACATCCAGGAGCTTGGCCCTAAGAAGTCTCATTTATCCAAAGTTACAAGGGGTCCATATGCCTTTCCTGGCATGGCCACCATTAGAATTCCTCCTTCTATGCTTTGTTGAACAAGAATACTGCAGAGGGCGAGGAGAACCAGAGGCACATTGAGAAAGCAGAGATTGAAATGAGGACAAGGGAAACTTGCACAGAGATCTACAAGAGCAGTGGCTACAGCCACCGGAACACAGAAGGTCCCCATAGCCCATCAAAGCTGGCCCCGTGGTGGCCTGGATGGAGTCACACTGGACATCAGCGCTGGCCTCTGCAACCAGCTGTCCCTGCCCTAAAATTCCCCCACCTACTTTCCCGACTTTTGACAACCTTCTTTCGTGTCTGGCCGACCTCCCCTGCATGACTTCTTCCCGGAATGCTGCAGCCTGGTACAGAACTCCAGAAGCCGGAATTAGCGTGGGAGGAAGCTTCGAGAGAAATGGGCCTGATTAACTTACTGGAAAGTCTTTGGATGAAGAATCCAGAGCCCCAGCTGGTGTGAACTGGGTTCCACACCTCTCTGGCCCCTTGATCTCTGCTCCTTCGAAGGGATGAACCCTCCCTCTCTCTCTCCCTTTGTGATCTCTCTACTTCTTGCACACACGACGGCCCCTCTCCCTTCCCGATGAAGCCCTATCTGCTTCACAGCGGAATGCCTTTCAAATCACCCACCTTGCTTATCCCACGTCTAAACCTCAGGATGAGCCCCAGGATGGTGCCAGCCACTCCTGTCCACAGTCCACCTGCCCACATCCTAATGTGAGCATCTCCGGCATACACACCACACCATTATTACTTCAGAACCTTGGATTGCTCCTTCTAACTCCTATTCCTCATATATGTGTGTGTGTGTGTGTATGTATATGTGTATGCATATATATACACACATATACACACATGTGTATACACACATACACAGACATATTTCCCTTATTTCCTGAGCCTCCCCTCTCCTTCCTTTGCACGCTCTCCTTCCCTTGAGAGCTCACCCTTCTCTTTCTGTTTTTATTACCTATCTTTATTATGCGCATCAGTGCTCGCCTGTACACACGTCTGTGTGTGGGCATGTATTCCAGGGTGGGCAAGCAGGGAGGGGTCAAAGGACAACTTCATAGGGTCAGCTCCCACCTTCTACCCGCCTGTGGGTCCCAGGGAGCTGAACTCAGGCCACTCTGTCTGTGTGGCAGATGCTTTGACCAGCTCAGCCATGTTGCCACCCCCTTCTACCTCTGTCTCTGTCTCTGTGTCCCCCCTCCCCCTTTTCTTCCCCCCCCCCTCTCACACACACACACACACACTCTTAAACCTAGACGGCACATATGTGAGAAAATGTGCGGTATTTATCTCTCCGGGTCTGGCACATTCCGCTCTGTGTAACGATCCCCAGTCGCCTCCCTTTCCTTGCAAATGTCACAGTTTCAGTCCTCTCTGCGGCAGGAGAAAACCCATCGAGCATATGGGCCGCAGTCTCTCTATCCGTTCATCTGTTACTGGACATCTAGGTTCATTCGACTTCTTAGCCACCGTGCATAATACAGCAGTACGCACAGACATACA
The DNA here is from genome assembly GCA_964023405.1 of Apodemus agrarius. Classification (NCBI taxonomy): domain Eukaryota; kingdom Metazoa; phylum Chordata; class Mammalia; order Rodentia; family Muridae; genus Apodemus; species Apodemus agrarius. Next base: position 46,101,570 of record OZ030026.1, on the reverse strand, counting down.
AGCATCGCTGCATCGTGCTGACTTAGAAGCCTTCAGGGATAGAACCAGAAATAGTCAATCCCACTCTTATAGACTGAACTGTGCGTGTCCCTAAGAAGGTGTCTGTTTTGATCATAAAAAAGAGAAAGAGGTATGAGAATATGTTCTGCGGCGGTGTGGGGGGGGAAGGGGGTGCCCCCAGCGGGCCCATGCCGAGGCGTCCCTTCCCACTGAGGGACCAGACACACACCGCCATAGTATAGAATAGTATATTCAGGGCATGAGGAGGGGAGTTAAGAGGGTAGTAGAGGCAGAGAAAGACAGAGGGAGAGAGTAGAGAAACAGAGGCCGGACGTGACCACATGGAGAGGGGGGGCGGGGAGGAGAGGAGAGCCCAAGAGGGAATGAGAGAGAAGCTGGGGGTAAGAGAGGTAAGAGGGGTAACAGAGAGAAGAGGGGCTGAGCACCCTCTTTATAGTGGGCCAGGCCTACCTGGCTGTTGCCAGGTAACTGTGGGGTGGAGCTTAGACAGAATCCTAACAGTGTCTATCTTCATTTTCTTTCCAGTACCTGTGTCTGTGCGTGTGTGTCTGTGTTTATTTGATAACGGGGTTACTGTAAATAGAATCTAATTGAGATGAAGTCCTGGTTAGGAGGGGGAGGGATGGATTTATTTAATGGCTAGCATCTTTTTAGGCAGACAGAGACTAGAGCACTGAGACATCAGTAGTGTGGAGATACAATGTTACGAGGGGCTCAAAGGCTGCTTTTTCTAAAGAGTTACAGGATCCTCCCTTGGTCCTGCAGAAGCTTAGAGCTCAGCTCACACAGGATCAAAGCTCGGAGCCTGGTTGTGTTACTATGCTAAACTCTGGGTCAGATTCCTGCTCAACTTTGCACGTAGGCATTATTAGCGACTGACGTTTTAGTCTGTGGCCCGTGAGCTGGTAGCTGTCTCCTTCTAGGCTGGAGACACCAGGGTAAGAGATGCCAGGGTGCTTTGATTTTTGTTTTCTTTGGAGTTCATTATTGTTATTTTGTTTTGTGTGAGAGGCCTAGTCCAGGGCACTATATAATTCTGTGTATGAAACAGTATATTACCGCTATGTAACCCTAAGCACTATGTAACTGAGGATGGCTTTGAACTCCCAATCCTCTTGCTCTACCTCCAAAGAATCCCACTGCAACCAGAGGCCTGGTCTACACGGTGCTGGGGATTAAACCCACGTGCTTGTGAGCACAGGCAAACACGATACCAACTTATCTACATCCATGGCTGAGACACTTTCAAGGGTTACGGGAACATCATCATTCACACAGATAGTCAGCCACCAACCTAACAACCACAGGGACACACCCAGAGGCCTGGGGCCTTGGCCCTGAACTAATGACCTAACAGCCTGACTAGCTCCATCCTTTCTTTCTGACTTGTGTCTTGCTACCAGTCCCTCTCTCCTGCCGTTCTGGAGGATTACAGAGACAGCTGGCTTCAGAGATAAACATCTTGAGACAAGATTCAAAGCTAGATTCCCGGGGCAGCAGCAACTTAGAGCCGCAGGGTGCTTCCACCTAGCCAACGAGGCCAGCAAAGCAAGCCCTCGGGCCCCTCAGAAGCAGCCCTTGCAGTCCCTAGAACTGTGGCTTTGCCCTCCGGCATGAACACGATGAGAACTTCCTTCCTCCCTCCTGCATCTTTTCAGTTGATCTCTGGGGAGGGCAAGGCCTGGCTCATGGCGCAAGTACAGTGAGGCTCTGGCCTAGTACAGCAGTTACAGGATCACACTGGGCCTGTGGAAGGCAGACGCAGACCTTGAAGAATGTCTACAAGCCAAGACACACCACAGACTGCCAGCATGCGGCAGGCGCTGGGAATGAGGCCTTCTCCCTCGGAGGGAGTCTCGGGAGGAGCCAGCCAGCCTTTGATTTTATAGTCTTCTGTTCTCCAGAGCAGTGAGAGAAAGTCTCCGTGTGACCACTCTGGGAAGCAGAGGCCCCAGCCTGTCCAGAGTCCTGGAGTAAGCCTCTTCTGGTTTTCCTCTCCTCTGCAGGACGCAGTTGGAAAGAAAGCTTTGCAGACAAAGTTGGCTTCAGACCACAGCTCCATCCCTTCCCAGGTTATCACCTGGAATAAAGTCTCAAGTTCTCAGAGCTTCGGTGTCTCGGTAAAACGGGGCATCACACCACCCACCCTGGTGTTACAGATAACACGGGCACATACCTCACCAAGGCCAAAGGGGAATACACTGGCTGTGGCTGTTAACAGCCAGTTTCTGAGCAGGGGATTTGCCTCAGTAGGTCGGTGACTAGAGGCGGAGGGAAGTTCTGGATCAATCCCTGAGGCATCATAATTCAGTACTGGCAGCACATGCCTAGAATCCCAGCATTTGTGAGGTAGAAGACAGGAAGTTCAGAGTCATCATCAGCTATGGATAGCTTGGCCTGAGACCCTGTCTTGACCTCCATCTCCCCTGAACCGCTTCTTTCTGGGAGGTCTTTCTTGTCCTCGTAGCCCCACCCCAGCACCACTGAGATCCCCGTGGGTGTCGCTGCCTGTCAAGGGCTCCAGTTTCTGACTGTGGCACCACTTCGTCCCCGAGGCCCCAACATTCCCCTCCCCCAGCTCAGAGTAGGCATCTTCCTTTCCTACCCATCAGGACCCCTTACCCGGCCAACAGCTGGGGTGTAGACTCCCCCTGAGGCTTTCTCCCTGGGACTGCCAGCGCCCCACCTGTAGCTCCGAAGGACAGGCTTGCTGCCAGCACCATTGGCCTGAGGGGCAAGCTCTTCAATGGAGAGCTGGCTCGGGGAAGACGGACTCTGAACACCCTCAGTCGCAGCCTGAGGTTAGAACCCGGCCTCTCTGGCACAGCTGCAGGGAACTCCGGGCAGTTGAAGAGCAACTCCGTGGGCTGTCTGGCCAGGGGCAGTCAGGCCAAGATTCAAACCAGCTGTCACTCTGAGGCCTCCATCGGCCTCCATCGGGTCAAAAATCCAGTTCTGAAATCAGATTTTCTTTTTCATAGATGGTTTTCATCCTCTCTTGTTGGCACTGATTCCATCCCATACAAAATCTACTGGCTTCATTTTCTTCTTATTACATGCAGTTATTATATAGGTATGTATATTTTATATATATATAAATATATATATATATATTGTGTGTACATGTTTGTATGTAGCGAGCGTGGGCATGTACATACCACGGCACACATGTGAAGGTCAGAGGCAGCTTTGGGAAGTCAGTTGCCTCCTGCCATGTAGGTCCCAGGGATCAGATTCAGATCATCAGACGTAGCAGCGGACACCTTGACCCAGCCGGAAACTGGATTATTTTATCAGTCTACTTATCCCGCCCCACCAAGTGGGGGCTCCCACGAGCTTCCTTTTCTTCTGGTTCTATATGGGACAAAACCAGTGCAGTTGACAGACTGAGAATCTGAATTACTTTTTTGTTGTGTTTTGGTTTTGGGTTTTTCGAGACAGGGTTTTCTCTGGGCAGCCCTGGCTGTCCTGGAACTCACTCTGTAGACCAGGCTGGCCTCGAACTCAGAAATCCGCCTGCTTCTGCCTCTCCCGAGTGCTGGGATTAAAGGCGTGTGCCACCACTGCCCGGCGCATCTGAATTACTTTTTCTGTTACTGTAACAAAACACCCAAGAAAGGGGATTTGTGTGGTTTATAGTCTTGGAAGACAAAAGTTCAAGACTAGCTAGGAGACCCCATCCTTTCGGCCTCTCGTGAGGCCTCTGGTGACAGATGGCGCCACCATGGCAGGAATAAATGCTGAAGCTAGCACGCTTTCTTTCACCTCATCATGTGACGTCTTAGGGTACCCCGCGGGAAGGTCTCTGCTGTCCCCATGTTCTGGTACTGTGTGCCTCTCAGTCTCCAGAGCCAAGAGCCGTACAAACCTCTTCTCTATAAGTTACCCAGTCTCCGGGACTTCGTTATAGCAACAGCAACAAAGTGAGTAAACAAACACCCAAACACAGAGAACAGTTTAAGGAAAATGAACTCAAACTGGGATTCGAGGAAGTTACTTCCTTTAAATTTGGAAGGAAAAGTCTGTCTAGGGCACTGACATCTCTGAGAAACTAACGAAAAGAAGAAAGCCGAGCACACGGCCAGAGGAGGAACACTTAGGAAACTGGAAGGCAGAGCCGGAGGGAAGAACATGGCCCTATTTTCTCATCTTGTCACACCAAAGAGACAGTGGAGTTTCAGACCCTGTGACTTGGGTGGGGCTGCTGTGGCCAGCAGCCGCAGCTGCACAAGCAACTCAGAAACGCTAAGATTCAGCCAACCCCAGATCCACCCACCCCCAGGATCCGCCCCTTAGCAGACAGCCCGATGAATGAATGAATGAATGAACGAACGAACGAACGAACGAACGTGTTGCATAGCGCATTTCCAATTCTAAACCCTTTCAACAACCAGATATCCAGCCCTCCCCCGCCCCCCATGCCCCATCTTAGACAAAGAAGGTATCAATTTGAAATACATAAGGCAGCTGACTGACAACTGTCAGGAGGGAGGAGGAAACGGTGGGCCTCTGTCGGGATCAGATGGCCCCTCAGCTGCCCAGCTCCCAGGAGCTCGCAGCCTAAGCGGTCCCACCCCTCACGGCTTCTCCACAGCCTCCCAACGAAGCTTCAGATCCCATTACTAGTCCCTAAATGGCTATCAGTCCCACACAGCTCGGTTAAAAATACTCTCCACACTTGTCAGGCCTCTTCACCGTCAGATCTCTTCGAGGAATCTGACAGCTGTGATTAGCAGAATATGTAAATCCTGCCTCTTCATAGAGCCTGTCTGTACCACCACCGAGCTGGCACAGCACAGGCCGGGGAGGAGAAGGAGGAGGAGAAGGAGGAGGAGGAAGGTGAGAAGTTCGTGGCTCCTGCGAGACACAGAACTGATAGAATTTGGGGCATTCCGGCTACAAGAGCAGCAGAAGCTTCTAGCTCCCACAGCTGCGCTACTCAACTCTGCAAAGCTTCTTCTGAAAGCAGGCGGGCACAGGATGCACCAGGCGGGAACAGCCCAGCTCCCAGCCCCGCGCCCTCTACAATCGAGCTACTCGGGAGACCTTGACCTTCCTTGGCGTGGGGTCTAAGAGCCTCCATCCTGATCCCGCGCTTCCTCTGGGAAATCCCGTTTTTAAACAGGAAAGTACATGCCCGGCCTGGGAGGACAGGCTTTGGAAAAGCAAACCACACTGCACACTGCGGAGCTGGCAGCCTTTGAAATAAGGCCACCGCCTGCAAGCTGCTAAGAAATAGGCTAGCGATCATCTCGACAGGGTTCCGGGGACACTCCAGTTCTCTTCTCTCTTCTCCAGACTGTCAGAATGAAGGAACAGTCGAAGCAAGGGCCTGGTAAAGACTTAGGGGGAGCGAAACTGCAGCCAGATAGCTACCATAAGAGATGCCTGCCTCAGTAATGAGGAGATAAGAGGGCAAGCTGTGAGGTGGGTACCCACCACACACACACACACACACACACACCGCGAATGCACACGTACACACGCATACACGTATACACACACACAGTGTTCCAAAGGCCTCTGTTTCCTTTGCCCCCTGGCTAGCTCATTATGACTGGAGAACCTAGAATTTAACTCCCAATTCTAGCCTCATAATGATAAACACCTTCTTTCTCCATGCTTTATGAACAATATTCCATGTTTTGTTTTGTTTTGTTTTGTTTTGAGGAAATGAAAAGCAAGTAGAAAATTTGCAAAAAAAAAAAAAAAAAACAAAAAAACAAAAAAAAAAAAACACCTCTGGACGATGCTAAGGCCTCAGAGTGCCCTTCAGGACAGAGCAGCCCGGCCCCTGTGATGCGAGCCCCAGTTTTCATGTTTCCTTTTAGTCTACGCCTTCGTCCCTGTCCAGAAAGCCACGGGGACGGGACTGGCTGTGAGCAGTCCCAGAAGCATGTGCAGAGGGATGGAAGACCTTTGGGGAGGGGTTACACACCCTCTCACACTCTGCTCCTCACTCTGGCCACAGCCATCCCCCTCCCTCCCACCCCCCACCCCTGGCATCCAGGCACGCCCTAGGTCACACTTGGTGAATCTGCATACGGGGACCTGTGTTTGCATTTCTAAATGCTTGCTGCAAGCCTGTTCTGCCAAGCTGCACACAGTCCCTTCCTCCCGCCGCCTTTATCGCTGCAGCTGGTATCTGTCTGTATCAGGAAACAGACCATTCTCAAGGGCTGGCTCCGTTTGCCAGGTCTGCGGTGGTACCCACAGGCATGGAGTAAAGCAGGTAGAGATTGCATCGTGTCGCTAACAGTGGGATTTGTGTTAGTTTGGCTGGAAAGGCAATTTGGAGGCTGAACAAGAAGCTATTCTACTTGAACAGTTGGATCCTTTCAGACATGTGGTCACTCATTGAAGAGCCCTTTCCTTGGCTGGGGGGGGGGGGGAGAGGTGAGGGGTATCTGCCTGTATTCAAGGACCCCAGAGGCATCCTGGGCAATGACATATTGAGGGTCTAACCAAGCTTTCCTTGCAGCTAGAGAGGGTTGAGTGACACCTCTGGCCAATGGGACACAAAGGAAAGGTCACTGGGAGGAGCTTGGGACAGAATCTAAGCACTCGATAACTGTGATATTGACATCATTATAACTGTTCAACGGACTGATTCCTCCTTCCATTGGTTCCTCCCGCGCCCCCACCAGTGATTAAGCTGGACCTGGCTTGTCCTAGCACACAAGAACTACGGTGTACACTTCATCCCAACACCAGGCTAGGACGATCTCATTGCCTGCTTGCAATCAGCCACAGCAGAAACATTTACACCGGGTGAATAGGCAAGTGTTTACAAAGTAACAAAGTGTTACAAAGTAACAAAGTGCTACAAAGCAACAAAGTATCACAAAGCAACAAAGTGTTACAAAGTAACAAAGTGTTACAAGGCAACAAAGTGTTGCAAAGTTACAAAGTGTTACAAAGTAACAAAGTGTTACAAAGCAGAACTGTCTCTTTTTCCGGGAGGGCTAAGTGTAAACCACGTGACACCTCATCACCTCTACTGGCTTGCCGCCCCTCTCTCCAACTACCCATCTCCAACAGAGTGCGGGTGAGCGTGGGGTGCTCCCTGAGCCTCTGGCGAGATCAGTCGCATCACTGCAGAGGTGGTTAACACACAAGGGTTACAAGGAACTGACCAGGCATGGTGGCAGGTGCCTGTAACCCCAGCATCTGGGAGTCTTGAGCAGGAGAAATATGCATCCGGGGTAACTTAGACTACACCGTGAGCTCCAAGCTAACCTGGGCTACCTACCAAGACCTTCCTCCAAGGAGGAAATAAACAGGTGGCCCCCCAGCATGAGCAAGGGTTCCTATGGTCCCGCGCCCCCCCCTCATCTGCCCTTATTTGCATATCAGCTCTCCACCTCAAGAATACTGGACTTCATCATTCGAAACCCAGAAGGGGTGAGCAAAGCTTTTCTTTTCATTTCCAACAGTTTAATCATTATAATGACTTCGTGAGATAGAGACTACAAAGACTCCCCTTTAACAGCTATGGAAATAAAATCCGAAGAAGATGATTCAATGATGTGCTTAAGGCCACCGCCCTTAAGCGGCTGGAATACAAGCCAACCATTGGAAGGCAGGCAACGCTGACCTGACGAGCCTGGGGATTCTTAGACGCCATTGTTGACTTAAACCTACTCATCCTAACCTCAGGTTACCTGTGGTAACCTGTGCTCACCCTTCGCACTAAGCCTGTGACTCCAAGAATGTTAGTCATTTGATCATGTACCCACACTGTCCCCTCCCACTCGCAACCACTCACAGGACACTGGGTGAGGTGCTGGTATTTGAAACTGCCAGGGGGAAATACTCTTGAGCGCCCATCTCAGTTCTCAGACTGTACAACCTGAATGGAAAAAAAAAAATCTCCGTGCTCTGGGCGCCAGCAGGCCAGAGAGTCTGGCCCCGTCCTCTAAAGCTACCCACTTGTAAACCCGAAGACCTGGGCTTCCATCCACGTGGCATTCAGACGGTCTCCTGGCTCACACACTGCCCGTATAGAACTGTGCTTCTCTTCACTGCACCCAGAGCCTCGAAAAGATCAGATTGTACCTATCCCAGCTGCTCCCCCATTACTGAAAACCCCAACCTTACTGGCACCTTGCTACAAACTGGTCTTGCCCGCTAGATCCGGCTAGAGAAAAAGTATTATTGGCTTACGCAGCCGAAGGACATGAGCGACTTATTAATAACTTATTTTTTTTTTAACAGAAAGGTTAGTTCTCTAATTCTCTACCTGGTTAGTTATGCAAATCAATTAATAATTTAAAAATTCAAAAAGAAGAAAAAAAAAACAAAAAGCCATCTGGTCTGGGAGCCCACGTTCCCCTGAACTAACGCTTTGAGGGATGAAGTCCCAGGAGGCACAGCCAGGGACTGAATTTGCCCTGGCAAGTTTGGGCTTATACTCTGAGCAAGCCCCGAGCCATCCCAGGGAACACACACAGCGGGTCCCATCACCGCTCAGTTTGGCTTTTGATTTTTGGACTTTTCGTTTTGCTTTGTTTGGGTTTTGTCCAAGGGAGAGAAGAAAAGAGACGACGGACCGACGCAGCTGCAGACACCCATGGAGGAGCCGCAGACTCCCGGCACTTTCCCTCTGCCCCAAGGCGCCACGCAGGTGCTGAGACCACAAAGCCTTTCAAGATTCCTCTCGCAATCCCTCCCACCCCCTTAATATGAATTAAAGCAAAACCCTGAACTTCCTGATGGCACTGAGCAGCTCAGAGCTTCTTTATAATGTAAGCTAAGAAAAAAGAAGGGGGAAATCCAACCGCTTATTAGCTAGACCTATCCAAAGCGATGAGAAACAGAGCTGGCCCCCTGAGACTTGCACGGCTTTGAACAGGCTGCTTAGCCATGTGCTTCCTTATCTTGGACCATCTGCATCCCCAAAACCTTATTTTGGAATCCCCAACTGGTGAGGGGGAGGGAGATTAGGAGATGGAGATGGAGCTCCTAGGAGGTGATTAGGTTGTGACAGTTGGGTTGTGGGACACCATTGGGGTCAGGTAAAACAAAAAGAAGGCTAGAGCTATTTCTACCATTTGAAGACAGAATGAGAAGATGGCCGTCTACAAGCAGGAAGAGAGACCCCACCAGAACATACCCAGGATGGCCAACTGCACCAGCTCCCAGTTCCCAGCCTCCAGAACACATGCGTGGGTGCATGCATCATGGTCTGCAGGTGGAGGTCACCAAGCAATCCTAGAGGTCAGTCCTGACCTTCTACCCAGTTTAGGACTGCGTCACTTTTTAATTCATTGCCTGTGTCCTCCTGGTGAGGCAGCCTCTTGGCTTCCGGCAACTCTGTCTTTGCCCCCCTCTCCTTCCCGGTAGGGGTGCCCTGAGATTATGGACATGTGTACAGATTATGGACATGTGTACCACCAAGTCTGGCTTTTGTAGGTCCTAGGGATAGGAACTCGGGTTGTCAGGTTTGCAAAGAAAGTGATTTGCGCCCCCAACCCCAGCCATCTTTCTAGCCACCCTATCTTAAGTGGTGGCCAGAATAAAGTAAAGGAAGACAATCAATGATCAGTCTTTCAAGAGGGGAACCAGCCCAGTGCACACAGAGAAGAACAGGGGGGCATAAAGTGACTCTGGTGACTGCCACACCTTGCAGTGCCACCGATACACACAGCTTCAACCAGGAGCTGACTTGATGTGGTAATTACCCTGGCTTTACACACCCAGCAGCTATAAGACTCCAGCCAGGAAGAGTCAAGGGACGCAGGGGAAATATCATAATCCCCAAAAGAAAGACGCAGAAAGCATCAAAGGCTTCAAGACGTGACCAATCGTCTCCCTGAGTCGGGAACAAGTAGAAACACCAGACACGGCAGGGTGCCAGAAATACCTGTGCAGGACTCAGAAAACACTTGACTGTGAACTTCCTGGAGAGTGTGTCCCTGCATGTCAATGTCTCCCGCTCAGCTGACCACACGGGACCCACTGGGACCACTAAGAGGCTGGGAGAGACCATCGCCCACATCCTTTACAGGGAAACAACTCTTCCATAGCTCCAAAAGGCATGTGTGCTTATATAAATAAACAGACTTGGTTTTATATCTATTTCTTCACAGTCAGGAGCTGTAACAGGCTTAAGTTGTTTTGTTAATGGGTAACAAAGCTCCTTGGTACAGCACCACTGGCACAGCCCATGTAAAGTAGTCCCCCCTCTCACTCCCTCACCTTGACTAGGAATCAATCTTTTTACAAACACTTCTAGAATACAGATGCTATGTGAGAACCCAGGGGGGGGGAGGGTAACAGGGGGGGGGGTCCCGCCTCTGGATTCTGGGCTGATTTACTTGCACATGTACCAGCCCCCCAAGCACCCTTCTCAGAATGGTCTTGGTTTATAATACCATGTGAGTACATATATTGGTGTCTGTGAACTTGTTGGGGAAACTGGTTCCCTCCTTTCATGATGAGGATCTTGCAAATGAAACTCGGACCATCAGAGTCAAGGGTACCTTTACCAACCCAGCAGCCATCTTGCTGACTATGTATCTTCATCTTCAAGTGTACAGCTGAGTAGCATTAACAGTAATCTCACCGTTGTACAAGCATTTGCCTCACCCATAAAACAGTAACTCCCCGCCTGCCTCTCTTCACAACACTCTCCTCTGAGTCTGTGGATCTGTCTGCGTTGGGGAAGAACCATGCATCACTCTCCTGCATTGTCTGGCTTCTTTCACTTAGCAGGACATCCTCAGGGTTTACCAAGGTTTGCAGAATGTATCAAGCCGTTCTTTGTCCTTGTGTCTGTTTGTGAGACAGGGCCTCATGGATCCCAGCCTGGTCTTTAATGTTCTATGTAGCCAAAAGATGACTCTGAACGGATCCTCTTGCCTCGACCTCTGAATCCCGGGATGACGGGTATGCACCCACCACGTTAGTTTTATGGGGTTCTGGGGATGGCACTCAGAGCTTGTCTTGTGGATAATGATGCTTCAATATGGGTGCATGTAAACCACTTCCAGGTCACGCTTTTGGGGAAGACACTAACTTTTTTGATATACAAGCCTGAGAAGTAGATGCCAGCTCTTATGATGATCTGTGCCCGTGTGCTTGACTTTTGAGGAATAAACATATTATTCGATGTACCTGGTACCTTCCGAGGCCAGAAGAAGGCATTGCAGCCCCTGAAGCTCGAGTTACATATGTTTGTGAGCTGCCACGTGGATGTTCCAACTCAGGTCTTCTGGCAAAGCAGCCAAAGCCTGTGACCCCCCGAACCAGCTTACCAGCCCACGGTCATGCGTTTCTTTTAATGTCGGCACTTTCCATGGACAACACCCGTATTTAATAGCACCCCAGACTTTCTCAAGGAAACATGAAGTTAGCTGTCAGTCTCAACTTGGTCCTAGAAACCCAAGATGTTGAAAGCAAAAATGGTCATGAAAGTTGGAAGATGGTAACGTAGCGGCATCTCCCAAAGGTCACTCAGCGTCCACCAGCGGCTGACAGCCACACCCCTAGGGCACACTTGGCCCTACAGACCAACTGCCCACAAACAGCAGGGTGCTCAGGGTCCTTCTCTCCACTACCTCCCGGTTCTCTCATGAGATGAGTGAAGAGGACGGGCGAGACTCCAGAATCCACACAGATCAACGCATCCCGAGCAAACGGCCATCCCGGGCCTACGTGACTTGAGCAAGAGGTGATGGCTAAAGTCCATTTGAATTTCTAAAATTTAGAGACTTTTGTATATGGATCAGGTAAGGAAGGTAGGAGACCACGGTAGAATGCCAAGGAAATTACAGAGATTGTAGGTCAAGCTGAGTACAAGCCAGGTGGTGGTGGTTGTTTCTTCTTCTTCTTCTTCTTCTTCTTCTTCTTCTTCTTCTTCTTCTTCTTCTTCTTCTTCTTCTTCTCCTTCTCCTTCTCCTTCTCCTTCTCCTCCTCCTCCTCCTTTTTCTTCTTCTTCTTCCTCTTCCTCTTCCTTCTCCTCCTCTTCCTCCTCCTCCTTATTTTTCTTCTTCTTCTTCCTCTTCCTCTTCCTCCTTCTTCCTTCTTTTTCTTCTTTTCCTCCTCCTCCTCTTCTTCCTTCTTCTTCTTCCTCCTCCTCCCTCTTCCTCCTCCTCCTCTTCTTCCTCCTCCTCCTTCTTGTATTGAGAGTGGAGTCCAGGGCCTTGCACATTCTATACAAAGGCCTTACCATTGACCCAAATGCCCAGACCCACAGCAACTCAAGGAGAGAGTCTTGCAGCCTCTTAGAAGCACACATGTACACACACACACACACACACACACACACACACGGGGATGTTGTCAAGCCAGACAGATACATGATGCTGGCACAGTTCCATGCGGGTCACCTCAAGGATTTCACACCTCCCGGGCAAAGCCAAAGACAGCCTGTTTTATCAGTAAAGAAGGACAGCAGGAGGAGGTGCCAGCCAACACACGCTTGTTAAAAATTGTGTGCTCGCAAGAGCGCAGACTCTCCGTGTGTTTCTAAAGGGCCTCTGAATCCTGTCTCTGGGCCTAGAGACTTTTTATTTTGAAAATATTCTCTGGCATAAAAGTCCAAGTGTCCCGTGCATTTGGCTATTTTCAGGAAATCTGGGCTAAATGTCATCTATGAGTTCTGGCCTTTTGCTTTTTGTGATTTAAACACTTCAGAGTCTTGAAAAATAGCATATTTTTTTCCCTGACTGACCTGACTTCAATTATTAACTCAGGAAGTCATATCTTAGATAGAAAGTTCATTCTCCAATAGACTCCTTTATGGGAAAACACACACTCATAAGAGCTATCTATCTATCTATCTATCTATCTATCTATCTTGGTATCTCTCTCTCTCTCTCTCTCTCTCTCTCTCTCACACACACACACACACACACACACACACACACACACACAATGATCCCAGGAGAAGACATGTGTGAACCCCGCCAGGGCATCTTCTCACCCCTTAGCTAGCCAAAGGCATCTGAAGCCTCCATTTCTCATTAGCGTTGTAATTAGAGTGGCTGGCGCTGAGCTGGTCCCGGATCTATTAACACGGTGGCTTTTTACCATTGGCAACTGTTCGCCATGGTCTCTGACACATGGTCAATTGATTTGATTGTGCTGAGGCATAAATGTGAATGAAACTGGGCCCAGGTTGAGGGATAATGAGGACAGAAAATCGAGACCTGAAGCCTGGGCCCTCCAACTCATATTCACCCAACACCCTCTCTTACTTGCATGCATTCTCTCTGCAAAACAAGAAAAAATGAACAAAAAACAAAAAACAAACAAAACCCACAGTTCTCCCCTAATGCCTCTACTAGTGTTACTAACAGAAAAAAAAAAAGATAAAGAAATAAAGATAAAGTCTAGAAATTAATAGTGCTTCCCTAGAAAAAAAACATTTCCCCCCTAACTCTATGGTGTTGCCTCCATTTCTTTATGGCTCCTGAAATACAAACGTTTCAGGGATGTGGTGTCTCACAGCCATAAGCCTAGCACTTGGAAGGCTGAGGCAGGAAGACTGTAGAGTCAGAGGCTAGCCTGGGCTAAAGTTGCAGGACTTTATGTAGTGATTTCATTCATGATCTTGAGTCTTGGATTTAAGCCACTGCTAAAAGCCCTGACGGATACACCTGGAGCTTCTCAGCTGATGTCGTGCCGTGCGCCCGTCATGGCGGAGCATCTCAGGGCGCGACACAACCCTGATTCCCTTTGCCTTCCGCCTCTACCACTATGAGAAACGTCAACTTTGACGGGAGTACCCTATAACCCGTCAGATGGTACAGACACCTTCCCGTAAGGAGGCGCCGTCTTACACCCCCTCTTGCTCTGTGTAGCTTATTATCCACACCTCCTGGGTTTTAACGTGGCTGTAGCCCTTGGACTCACTAAACACCACGTTGGTGTGTTCCACACCTCACCTCACTGAAGCTTCCCCTCAGGGGCACCAGCCTTGACAACCTTGACAACCTTGCTTTGCAGATGCAAAAGAGAGTGCGGTCACTCGCCCCAGGGTTCACACAGCGGGCAGGCAGGCGCTGAGCCAGGCATAAATGCACAGCCCTCCCGCTCCCAAGCCTGACCTCTTAGACAGGGACAGATTGACAAATGGGACCTCAGAGACTCAAGAAATACACAGATAACTTCTTGCTTTCAAAACTCCACGGCCCAGAAGCAGACAAGATGGCTAAGCGAGTAGAGAGGCCTGGTGAACTGAGAGGAAACGCCAGAGCCCATATAAAAAGTCAGGAGAGAGTGAACTCCACAAGCTGACCACCTACCTCACACGGATGTGATGCACACCCGCACATCATAGGCACATATGTACGCACAATAATAAATTTTAAAATTTTAAATTTTCTAATAATAATAATAATAATAATAATAATAAAAATAATAAAAATCCCAACAGCTCAGCTATGCAATGCGCTAAGTCTACACCCTTGGCAGGGGTGCTTCCGTGGACACAGTCCATGCCTCTGCTCTCTACCTGTAAAATGAGGGTCAGGGCAGTGGCTTCAAGGTTGCCGTCTGGGATGAATGAGTGAGGACATATTTTGGGTTCCACTGCGGCTGCAACGTCCAAGGCCCCGGTCACACAAAGTTCTGGAAGCAGATATGTCAAGTGTTCCTGGGGACAGAGGCTGTACTGTGAGCTAGGGTGAGCCCTGGGACCTTAGGGACTGACTGGATCGCCAAGGTCAAAAACTTTGGCCAGTTAACCCACCTCGTTTATACAGATAAACCAAGACTGCACCCACAAAGGGAATCTGAGGGGTGGACAGAAATACAGCAGAGGCCATAGGATGTGTGGTACAGAAAGTTCTGGACAACGAACGGCAAGGCACGGTCAACAAACAGTCCTGGGCATAGGTCTTGGGTGTGGTTCCTGGAGTGTGTGGGACAGAGGTGGGGAGGGGAAGGGTGGAGGAGCCACTGACAACTCTGGAGCACCTCAGGAGCAAGCACTGGCCGGGAGGTGCTAAGCCCTAGGCGCCACCGTCAGCGCAGCGCAAGCCAACGACAGTGATAAGCCACTTGCGGCAAGGGAGCACCCTCTCCATCAGTGCTCCTCAACCTTCCGATCGCTGGGACCCTTTAACCCAGTTCCTAAAATTATCTCGTGGCTACTACATAACAGTCATTTCGCTACTGGTATGAATCATTAATGTAAATATCTAATATGCAAGATATCTGATATGCGACCCCGGAGGGGAGGTCAAGACCCATAGGTTAAGAACCACTGGAATGAATGTCTTTGTCAGTCCCAGTCTTCCTCCCCGGACCCTCCAAACCACAGCTGATTCCTCAAAACAAAAACAAAAACAAAAACAAAAACAAAAACAAAAACAAAAACAAAAAACAAAAAACCAGGAGACAAATCCCAGTGCAGGAATCCAAAACACCTCACATACACCAAAATAAGAGCATCCAGAACGGCTGTAGCCCCACCCCCAAGGAGCCATGGCAACCCGCTGCAATGTGGATCCTGGAACAGGAAAGGAGGACTGGGTTTCACAGTAAGGCACGGACATTGGTTCGCTAGCTATGAGAAGCACGGGCGATGTGGGGCATCCCAGCAGGGAAGCCGGGGTACGTGGGAATTCTGTGCTAACCAGCCAAAGGATTCCCCAAGCCAAATCCTTTCTAAAACTCAGAATGCGTTAACAAAATCCACTACTGGTCCAGAGAGATGGCTCAGCACACAAAGGCGCTTGCCACAGGGCTTGGCGTTCTGGGTTCTGTCCCCGGGCCCCACGTGGTGGGAGGAAAGAACTGACTCTTCCAAGTTGTCCTCTGACCTCCTCACAGTCTATCCGCGACCCCTGTCAAAAGTAATAAATGTTAACTAAGTTAAAAATTCCGTTGCATAACCAACCCTGGAGGACTCAGTGAGGCTTTAAGTCCACCTCCAGTCTCTGGTGAGGTCACAGAATATTCTAAAAGGGGGCAGAGCTGCCGCAGACCTAAGTCACGGACGGACGTGAGAGCTCTCCCTGGTGACTACGCCCCAGGGAACGGCCAAGCCACCCTTGGCATCTCAGAGCAGACCTGGTTGGTGGTGGGGAACCTCTTGGCTGTTTGCGCCCAGCACTCCCGGTGCAGCAGGACCGACCCCCTTACTTCTTCTGCATCTTACTGCCCCCATCCTGGTCCCAGATGATACTTCCCAAGTTGATGGACGACGAAACCTGTTGTCTGGGTTCTTTATCTACTTCGTGTGGAAACCACCAGCCAGCACGTGCTCGGCAACCAGGTTTTGCTCCCCGCACGTGTTCCTGTGCAATGAGGAGTGCTTGTGAAATGGTAGTGGGCGTGGCCAAACCTGACACCCGAAGGGATCTTCTGTAGGTCCCTAGAATGCTCTCCCACAAAGCTAAGATCGTTAGGACTGCTGCCTCTGACGCAAGCTGAGATAAGGATGCTACTGCCACAGAGCTAGCACACAGGCCAGCACATGGCGGGGAGGGGTGGGGGGGGCGGGGTGTGTGTGTGTGGAAGCACACAAAGGTGTGCCCGACAGGAGGACTTACAAAGGACTGTCAATCAGCAGGAGAGGTGGGACTTAAACATCGCCATAACAACCATCACGCACTGGCTGGCTGGCTGGCTGGCTCTGGAAAGAGGATTTTTATAAATGATCTTAAAATCCTGTGGAGGTTGTTGTCGGTACCCGCGCTTTGCAGAGGAAGGAAGCAAGGCCGAGGTGTGAGGAGAAGATGTGAGGAACGGAGCTGAGTGCGGCCCTGTCAGGATCCATCCAAAGAGCGAGAGCCACACCACAGGCAGGCGGCTGTGGGTGAACTGGAGGAGTCCTGAGGTGATGTGAGCGCTCTCCAGCAGGGAAGGGAATGCATCTTGCAGCTGTGAACCTGCTCTGACTGGTCCCCTGAGCCACAGGATGGGTCAGAAGCCTTTCCAGAGTGCCCATTAGAGGGAGAAGCTGGCTTGCTGGGTTTCTCAACGCAAACACTAAACTTAGACTAGACCTTCTCCCAAAGGTGTGAGAAGATTCTTGAGCGCCCAAGCATCAACACTAAACCCTCTTTTTTGTTGCTTAATATCTACCCATTTAGTGCGTGTGTGTGTGTGTGTGTGTGTGTGTGCGCACATGCATGCACATCTACACATGAGTACTCCCACACACATGTAAGTTGTGTACCTGTGGAGGTCAGAGGACAGCTTGAAGAATTCGATTACCTGCTTCTACCACGTGGGTCCTGTGAAACTGAGCTCGGGTCACTGAGCTCGGCAGCAAGGGCCTTTACCCCCTTGTCATTGAGACCTTTCCCCAGCCCGTCTCTGACACATCTCTGCCAGGCAGGGAGATATCAGGCCCTGCCGGCTGCATACAGGCATAGGAGAAATAAATTGAATTGATGGGCTTTATCACGTTACAGCCTCTCTTCCACTTTTCAAGTTCATTTCCTCCATAATTCAGCTGACCCGCTGCCACGGAGCTGACCTACCAAATGTCATAAAGGAAAGTTAATGGAACATAATAAAAAGGACTGCCCTTCACAATCCTGTGTGCGCGGCTCCAGAATGAATCTGCTCGTTATTAACGTTGAATCCGGAAGCTACGGCCTCTCGCAAATGCCTATGCGTACACATATGTAACGAGCTGAATTCTCTCTAACACCATCAGTGAATACAGGAGACTGTTTGTGAAATAATGGCCTGGGGTTATCTCTGGTTCACAGAATGCCATCACACACACAGAAAGCCCTGTGCTTCCCGACCCTGCCGGCCCTCCCGTCTGCCTGCCACACCCGGCTAGATTTAACTCCAGTAGACACCTAGCATCCTTGGCCGTGAGAGAGAAGGTACTTTTAAGTGCCTGCAGTCCAGATGGGGTTTATGTCGCTGAGGCTCACACCCTTCCACACTGCTTGTGAGATACAGCTCAAAGGAGTCCGTCTGAGATGTAGCTCAGACGTCCGAGGATCCCTGGACCTTAGTGGGCGTGCAAATTATAACTCCTGAAGGACCCACTGCACGGTGACCCACAAAGCTAGCCCCAGCGTCACCTATCACACAATTTTAGCCTGCCAGACGGGAAATGGGTGACATCATTACATCATTCATACCAGAAAGTATATGGGCTAGCCTGGGATACCATGAACTTCATCCCTTCCTTCCTAGGGGAAGCATGAAGGGGATGGTGGTTGCATACTCATTCAATGTATATGGGCTAGCCTGGGATACCATGAACCTCATTCCTTCCTTCCTAGGGGAAACATGAAGGGGGTGGTGATTGCATACTCATTCAATGTATATGGGCTAGCCTGGGATACCATGAACCTCATCCCTTCCTTCCTAGGGGAAACATGAAGGGATGGTGATTGCATACTCATTCAGTGTAGACACACACACACACACACACACACACACACACATGCACGCACGCAAACAACCCTACATCAGCTGGATGATCCTATGTGACAGGATCATTGCTAGGAAACCAGAGTCTGTTTCCGGGTCAGTATCTTCTTTAGGACTCATGCAATGTCACCAAAGAGCACCAACCTAGGCAGGAGTGTCCTGGGGTGTGCCTTTTCATCCCCATCACATAAGCAACCTTCTAAGCCAAGAAACTGACTTTAGGACAGAAAATGTTTAATACATTAGCTTGTCAAATAAGTTCGTTTACCTCACAACTCTTCATTATTTTAGCAATATTAAGTGGGGAAAAAATCGCAATCGCTTCCAAATAAAACCAGACTGTTGCCTGAGAGGGGGGAAAAATCACATTTTAGTTATTTTTTTTTTCCTGCTCAAAATCACCTCTTAGTCCAGGCCTTCCTTCCCCATGGACAATTTCATCCTTTCGAAAGCATTTGGAAGTCAGGGGGAAAGTATGCTTCTATTCTGAATGAACGCCTGCTACCTGCTGGCCTGAAGACTGGTCCGAGGGAGACTTCCCTAAGTAGCTCCTGAGGCTGCAGTGATGGGGAAGATGTCTCAGAGTCCCTTCTTCTCATTGCCAGTGACCGCTGGGAACGGGCCTCTGCTCCATTTTCCCAAAGCATCACAGCAGCTCCCAGGTTAACACTCAGAGGTTAGGGCAGCGTGGCCTGCATCTGAAAGGATCCTTGTAGAACCAGGAGCTGGGTGTGTCATATAGTCCTCTTTAGTCAGCAAGGCCAAGGAGAGGTGTTGTCATGATCCACTGGTCACACTTTCAGAGTCAGAGAAAGCTTGTAGGTGTCATTCCTCCCCTCCTCCACAGCGTCCCAGCAGAGCCTGCTGACGGGCACGGAAGGGTGACCACATGTGACTCTGCAATCCGAGGAAACTTGACCAGACCCACGCATCATTATAAACCCCCAATTCTCTGAAACGTGGGGCTCTTAGCTCCCTCTTGGTCTGTATTCCAAGGGAAGGGTGGGGTGGGGTGACGGTCAAGTCTACAACCAGTCACGGCAGGATGTGGTACTGGCACTTCGACAGGTGTCAAGGGCAATGGAAACTTTGAAGAGAGTACTCAAATCTGGGGGTGCTTCAGGGTTCCAGTGACGGGGCCCAACAAGCAAGAGCCCAACAGTAACAAAATGGATTTCATCTAACAGCCCAGAGACAAGGCTGCGTGCGTAAGGGATGTACCCACAATGCCACAGTCCAAAGGCATATGGTGGATGCAGGCACTCTCCAGAGGAAGAGGAGGGAGCCGCCAGGGTCGGGGGACAGGAGGGGTGATATGGCTCTGCTCCATAAGGCTAGTCTACACGGTTATATTCTGTAAGTCATGGGTTATTCTATCTTATTAGAGAAGGGGTGCTGTCTGTAGCATATGTGGAGACAGCAGGCTTAAGTGCCTAAAATAACTGGTTATGTTGGGGCTGCGAAGACAGCCCAACAGTCAAGGTTACTCACGGCTCTTCCAGCTCACGGTTCTGACAGAGGACTCAGATATAGTCCCCAGCAACCACACGGCAGCTCACAGCCACCCATCCGACTCCAGCTCCAGAGAATCTGAAACACCTCCACGGGTACCAGGTAGCCACGTGGCGCACACGCATGCAGGCTAGCCCTCATCCACATACAGTTTAAAACTTTTTAAGAAACAGTCAGACTTGTAAAAGTTTTGAGTTGTGCCTTCAGGTTTTTGAGATCCATGACATCTGGCCAGGTGCCAGAAAAATAAATGACCCATGAGGTGACAGGAAGTGGCCGGCTCATCTCATCTACGCGGTGGGGGGAAAGGGGGTCTTCCCAGGGGGAGCTGTAAACTAGACCTTGAGTTTGTCAACTCCGCCAGGCAGTGGGGAGGGAGGAGGTGAGACGCAGACGCCCTGGCGAGGCCACTTCCGGTCAAACTTCCGGAGGTCATAGGAGGAAATCTGACTCCTAGACTGGAAGCCAGAACATAGGACCATGAGAAACATATGCCTGCCACTTAATCTACTAAACCATCACGGTCCTGGGCAGGACTGGTGGCTCTCTATAGCAGTGCCTCTCAACCTTCCTAATGCTACGACCCTTTAATACAGTTCCTCACCTTGCGGGGACCCCCAACCATAAAGTTATTGTGTTGTTACTTCATAACTGTAATTTTTCTACTGTTATGAATCATAATGTAAATATCTGATATACAAGATATATGATAAGCAACCCCCAAGGGGGTCACAAGCCACAGGTTGAGAACCCCTGATCTAAAGAGAGACAGATTACTGAGACCATGGTTCTCCAGAACTGGGATTTCCCTAGTTATCTCACACTGGGGATAGGGGAAGGCTAGACCATGAATGTCAGTTGGGGGAAGAGGATACCCCCAGGAACAGATTTCAACAGTTCTAAAAAACTCGTCAGATGACCCTGCAGCCAGAGTAGAGCATTAACAAGGATGGGTCAGTGTTGGGCAAGAAATGCATTTCACCCTACCCGCCATTTAATCATGAGCCTCACGTCAGAACTCAGAAAATGGAGCTCTGTGTGTGTGTGTGTGTGTGTGTGTGTGTGTGTGTGTGTGTGTCTGTCTGTCTGTCTGTCTGTCTGTCTTCACCTGAAAGGAGGGAACCTCCATTGAAGAAATGCCTCCGTAAGACCCAGCTGAAGGACATGTTCTGAGGACCAGTCGGGGAGGACCCCACCAACAGTAGGTCATGACTGCCATCCCTAGGCTGGCAGTCCTGAGTTCTTTAAGGAAGCCAGGGGAAGCAAGCCAGCAAGCAGCAGCCCTCCACAGCCTCTGCATCGGCTCCTGCCCTGTCCGAGTTCCCATCCTGACTTCCTTAGATGATGACCAAGTGACCCAGGAGTGTGAGGCAAATTAACCCTTTCCTCCCGGACTTGCTTTGGTCACGGTGTGTCATCACAGCAGTCAGAACCCTAAGGAAGGTGCCTATTAAGGACTGACAGCTGAATCTGGTTTGACTGGCCCCAGGTCTGACCTTATAAACTCTGGTACCACGGTGAGTGATGGAAAGCATATGTGGTATCTAGAACATTCTCAGAACATACTAGCTAGCTAGGCGTGGTGGCTCCAGCAAGCAGAAATCCGTGGCAGGAGGACTGCTGTGAGTTAGAAGCTACCGTGGACTACATAGTCACATGTAGTCAGGAGAGTCAGGGACAGGTACGTATACAGACAGACAGAAATAGACACAAATAAGATACAAACTGTCTGGAAATACACAGAATTGAAAACCATAAATACACACATAACCAGAGCTGTGCCTCCTGCCACTTGTCACCATTACTGTTATTCCGGGACCAGGCTGTGTGGCACTAACTACATGCCACAGAGAACCCAGACTTAGCCTGTCTTCCAACAGGGAGGAGCACTTCCTAGGGACAGGAACAAGAGCGACTTAAGTCTTAGCTGACGCAATGAGTATTCCTACTGTGTGCCGGGATCAGTTACACAAAGCCCCTGGCCTCCAGGCTTCCTGAAGAATCCAGAAGAGGAGCCCTTTGCCTGGGAAAGGGGCAGAGGAGAGACCTGCACAGTTCCAGGAGGCCCCAGAGGATCCCGGAACCCAGCTTTAAAAGATGTGACGTCTGTCATGTAGGCGGGAAGACTTCTGCCCAGCGCTTGGAAGCAGCCAGCAGCCAGAGAGACAAAGGCACCCCTGTGGCACTCTACAGGGCTAGAAGGTTACCCTGCAGACACAGCATGGCCACGTCTGTCCCATTGCCATAACAGAAGCCACACAGACTGCATCAACAACAGAGTGATTTTCTCCAAGGTCTGGCTCTAAAGGATAAGGTAATCATCAGGACTGGCTTCTCCCAAGGCTACTTGCTTCACGCGTCCTCACGCGGCCCTTCTGTACGCAAGGACAATCCGTATCTTCTCCCTCTCATTAGTCTATCAGACAGGTTAGGGCAGACCTAATGTCCTCATGACCCAACCTCACCCCCACGCGTCCCTCCCCCCCTCCCCTAGCTCCCACCCCTCTCCTCTAGTCCTCCATCCTGTGCCCGCATCCCCCACCTCCCCAGCCCCTGTGCTAGAAACCCAAGACCTCACTCTATCTACTGGGCAAGCATTCCACTACTGAGCTACAACCCCAGTCCCTAACAACCTCATTTTAGCTTGCATAAAAGCCCAGTCTTTTCAAACACAGCACCGTCTGTGTCTCGGGGTGGGGGGTGGGAAGCAGGGTGCACAGGTATCTGAGAGGCACCATCAGCCCAAGACGACACTGCGGACGGCTTGTAGGAAGGAGAGTGACAAGGACAGGCTCTCCTTTTCAAGACGAGCAAACCAGGCCACTAGGGGCCCAAAGCAGGAGCCCAGGGAAAAGAAGAAACAGAATGTGTTTAACTGGACAGAGGCTTTTTTTTTTTTTTTTTTTTTTTTTTTTTTTTTGCTTAAGACCAAGCTGTGGTTTATGTACTGCAAAAGCCCTGCCGGCCGTGCTCTGCTGGGTGGAGTCCCCTGGTCTGCCCTTCCTTCCGGCATAGTCCCTGGCTGGCCCTGCCTGGTCACCCGTAGCTGCCTAGGCCCTGGGAACACCCAGGAGCGAAACGGGCATTGTCCCAGGAGTCAAAATCAAAACAATGGAGCAGAGGAATCAGAGGCCAAGAGCCAGCTCCGAGGTACCAAACAGTAAGGCTTAGAGGCCCCCAAGGACCCATCAGGGCTCCTCTAACAAGCACCCCTCAAATAAAGCCTGGGCAGGAGGCCCATTAACACTTCACAGGGCCAGACCCAGACCCGCGGCCTGCAGGGGAAACTTCAAAAGCACCTCAGTACTTCCACGTTCAGACGGCCACCAGTCAGGCCTGCAGCCCAGGAAGTAAGTGGCTGAAGTTAAGGAAGGATCTGGGCCCATAAATTAACCATCCCTGGGTCCCCATAGGGGGGCTTTATTTATTGCCATTGAAGCCAACTGGGCTCCTTAAATTTAAAAAGGACCATGGCCTCTATAAACAGTATATAGAAATACCTTCCAGAAAAAACACCAAGAGAAATCCCCCCTCCCCATCTTAAGGAAAAAAAGGGGGGTGGGGGAGATCCATTCTTGGAAATAATTCCCACTACACTGAACCCTTTGCCTCAAGCACTATATAAAATCCAACTCACGGTCAGTCTTTTATTTTTTAAAAAAAAAATAAAATAATGTCAGACATAATTACCAATTTGCCCTTGGTGGGAATTAATTTCAGACATGGATTTCCTCAAGTCAGTGTGGCCCGCCTAAAAGACCAGCTAACTCATGGTGGCCAGAAGAAACCTTATCACGGCTGACAAGCCTGACACATCCCCTCCCCTAGAACAGACAAACATCCCCCACAGACAGACAACCATCCCCCCGGACTGCAGAACGCCTGCTGACTGCCCGTCCGCATCATAGCGAGGACACAGATCAGGCTGCCGGAGAGATACTGACACTTCTGACGAGATGATTACTGGTGTGATGTCAAAGGCGGCACACACGCTATTTCCATAGAGATTGCAAGCTGTCCGTATAGGCTGAACAGCCCAGGTCTTAAATTCTTCCGACCCAAAGCTTACGATTCTTCCCGGGCCCCAAGCCCAAACATGAAATTCATATTACACACATAGCTTGGGCGTGTGTACAACATTTGGAGCCCCCGGAGTTTTGTTTTACATTTATTTATTTTGTATGTATGTGTGCACGTGGGTGCACACATGCCAGGACCCGTGTGGAAATCAAAAGACATGAGTCAGTTCTCTCCTACTGTGTGTGAGTCCCGGTGCTGGAACCTTTACCCCCATTGGCCCACACCTTGTGTTTTGGCCTCAACCTGTCACATGAGGCCACACGTGGACTCTTCTTTTTGTCTGTGCTGAAGATTTCAGATTTTGGAGCACGCTGCATTCCGCTTTTTTTGGAACAGGGATCCTCGGGTGGACTTGACGTTCTCATTTTGTTCACCATCCAATCCCGATGCCCCTTAGACACATAAGTAGCTTTAGCTCTGACCACGCCCCAGGCCTGAGTTTTAGAATCTCAGCTCAGGCCATCTTTGCAACGATTCAGGCCATCGCCTTCATCGTGTAAGTGGGAAAACGAGACTCGGAAAGGTTAAGCACTTCACCCTACACCGCACAGGTGGAGGACGGAAAAATGGAGACAAGAACGCAAGCTTTGGGAACACACTGCCCATAACCATTCGTTTCCATGACCTAATCCTGGCCAACCTCAAACACGGGGACTTTGATGCCCAGCTGGCCCCATCCTAAAGGAAGGTCTCTGGTGGTTTACAAAATCCAGAGTGATTCTGGATACGATGCACTCAGAAGCCGAGAAATATCTTTTAACAATTCCAAAGATTTTGAGACGCTTACACTCCTAGGAGTCGAAGCTATTCCCTCAACTGTCCTTCCCTCTTGGTCTCCCTCTTAACACAATAAGTATTTATGCCGTGCAGAGTTATGCAAAACATGAAACCCAACTCTAGAACCTGGGTTTACAAAAACAAGTGAAATGTCCCCGTGGTTAGGAGGCTTGCTTTCCCAAACTCAAAAGACAGACCAAAACAAAACAAAAGAAGCTGTGTCAAGTAAGGATTGGATTTAAATTTTAGGAAAATGTCCTGTACCTCTGACTGTAGGCTTCTTGAGGACAGAGGTTCTGTCCTTTTTATCCCAAGAGAGAGCACAGAACCCGATACACGATAGTACTTAACAGCCATTTGCCAATATGGACAGCGAGATGGCGCACGCAACTGGCCAATGGATAGAAGAAAGGTTGTTTATCCCACTGTCTAAGCATTGGGTGATCTATAAAGGACCCAGTCTCTATAGATTCTGCAGATATGGACGGACGGTCAATGTGAGAAGCTGAGAGAAGAGAGGATATTAACTTCAATACTTGAATAGTGAGACTACCAAGCCAGGCGTGGTGGCGCACGCCTTTAATCCCAGCACTCAGGGAGGCAGAGGCAGGTGGATCTCTAAGGTCAAGGCTAGCCTGGTCTCCAGAGAGAGTTCAAGGATTACAAAGAGAAACCCTGTCTTGAAAAACCAAAACCAACACCAAAACCAAAGGAATTTGTTCCCTATACATTACATTCCTACATCTGAGTTTGCTCTCTGCCCAGATATCTTTGTGTAAACATTCTATCCTGGATTCCGATCAAACCATGAACCAGCTGCAGCTCCTGAAGGCTGTAAGTCTTGCAAGGTCACAGGTAGGCTGAGCTATGACCTTCCCCGAAGACAGGTCAACAGACTCTGGCAACTGAACTCTCAATTACTGTGCCTGTAAAACACTCGCCCCGCCCCGAACACGGATGATCTGCAGATAATCTGCAGCCCCATGTGTTGGCACCAAAACACATGTAAAATCTCCTGCAGGTGTCCACCCATTCCCAAGCAACATCTCCTTTCAGGAAAGACACTCTGGGGAAGAAAGAGCAAGGGGTGCCATGGCTTGGTACAGGTATCTATCTAGCTTCTCTCTAGCAAACCAGGTCCACGGGATTTCTAAAGATGCCCCAAGGGCAGAATGAGGGAATGACCAGAGGCTCAAAAAGTAAAACTACAATTATCAATAATTTTTCTTTTCAAACATAGGGATAAGAGGTCACCATGCAGCAGAAGAGACGGAGGAGAAACAGAGCTTGAAGGGGCTGCTCTCTCTGGTTTTACAAAGGGACTGTAGGTGGAAAAACATCGTGTGGAAAAGCTAAGGAGGTAAACGTGAACACCCCACTGGCAAACAAGGGACCCAGAGCTCACTATGCGGTTCAGTGACACCCTGAGGCTCACAGAGGAAGCGGAAACGGCCACCAGGATTGGGGTCTTCTGCCCCCGCTCTGATATCTTTGTTCAACAGACTCTTGATTCTTGTGAAGTGTGTCAGCTTGCACCCAGGAAGTCTCTAAACTGGGATCAGACCCATGTTCATGACATTTCCAAGATTTTAAGGTTGAAGCTGGAATTTAAGCCAGCCTTCCTGACTCTGAGGCACACTGGGTCTTCCAGATGGTAAGAGCTCTTCCATCAAGAGCTAGCCAGAGGACCCAGCCAGAGAGGGAAGGCAGAAAACAAATTTCCCATGTCTACTGAGTCGAATGTCACAGGTTTCCTTGTTAGACACAGATTTTTTTTTTCTTTCAAGCCACTGTCTTAAATAATAGCCCAGGCTGGCCCTGAACTCACTATGTAGCCAAGGATGATCTTGAAAGTATGCACCACCACACCTGGTCTCTGAGCTGCTGGTCACTGACTTAGGGGCTTTGTACATGCGAAAGAAATACTCTGCTGTGCTTTATCTCCAACCCAAAACCATATGTGTGTGGATGTGGGTTCCACACGCATGTATGTGCAAAGGCTTGTGCATGTATGGGAGGGGGGTCCACACACCTATATGTACAGAGGCTTGTGTTGTACACGTGTGCAGCCAGAAGTTGATGCTGGGTGTCACCCCGGACCCCTCCCCACTTTGTTACTAAGGGAGGTTCTCAGCTAACCAGCTTCTCCCGAGGACAAGCCCCACCTCCCGGGCATCGGGATTACAAGCAGGGGCTTCTTTCTCCTTAGCCCCAAACGATAATTTTCTTAATTATCTCCTTCTTGCCTACCCTACCCCCATCTGTCCCAACGAACAGAAATAATGGGCTGAGGACCAGCCCAAAAAGCTCTTTCAGATGGCCGGCATCTTTAAAATCATCACCTCGTCTATTCAACACCACCGTTTAGATCTATTGAGAATGGTGAGGGACGAAACCTATCCTGCAGAGGTTCCACTGAACGTAACCGGATGCTGAGCCTGCTTCTAGAGATACAAATGAGAAGGTGTCTAGGGGCCCAAGTCCAGCGCTGGTGTCATTTCCAAGCCCCAACAGGTCATCTGGGTAGCTAGCCTGCCTGGGAACCCTGGCAGTGTGTATATGTGAGTCACCCTGGGCAATGGATGAATGCCTCTACCTCGGTGCAAATACCACCGTAGGCCACCCAGTCTGGCATCAGTCTCACCGAGCCCTTACATCTCCAAGGCTGGCACATATACCCCCAACTTGCAGAGAGAAGAGCTGGATGCAGTGAGCGGTGCTGGTTTGTGGGAGACCACCAACTTCTCAGGTTTGAATTCTCAGCTTCCCCAAGAACGGTGCTCTGTGCTCTTAATCTGCACAGAGGAAAAAAAAAATCCCCTTCAAAGGAAGAGGCTCCAAGGCGGATGCCACAATAAGCGGTAAACGCATCTGAGAAGCTGGGACAGCAAATGTCTTCCTTTAACTTCATGCTACTGATGAATGTGACTGGGAAAGAAACCGTGGAAGCCACCGCCTGATACTCTGGACTCCAGAAGAGACACATTTTCTGAGCACAGGCAAGCTCCCGTCTGAGACCTCAGCGCCACTCAGGAAGGAGGCCGCCGAGTTCATTAGCCTGCAGCTCGGCCTGCCTCCGGCTGGCACCGCATTCGGCAGCGAGCAAAGGGGGGACAGAGGCCGGAAATGCCCCACTGGCAGGAAAATGAGATCCAACTCCCCTCCAGGGGCAAGAAAGGCTCTTTCAGACAGTGGGGCAAACCCTGTTCCATTTCCCCAAAGTGGTCAAAGAACTCAGAATTCCCCTGAGGTCAGAGCAATGCTGTGACTCTCTATACAGGGATTCTCCTTCCAATTCCCGATTCTGGGAGGGAAAGGATAGATTTCTTCCCAAGATGCCTTGCGGCAGAGGCCAGCAGAGTCCTGCTTCTGGAATTAGATTAGATGTGAGGGGGGGTCAGAGAACCTCGGGTTCCCATCCACCTTGCCTGGCCACCCTCCGTGCAGTATATCTTGGGAAATGACTTCACTGTGGCTACCTGGTACTTACAATACAGCTCAGAATGCCAGCTTGCTCCCTGACAGTTCATGCCATACTGAACCGAAGACAGCAGCTACACGGAAGGGATTTCATCCCGAAATACTGACCATAGGGGAGACGGGTCCTGTCTGACTGGAGCTCTGTACTGTGGAAACGCTGTGGAAAAGCATGCAGCCCATGGGTATGTGGAAAAAGAAAGTCTAAGATGTCCCACTGGGGTCACTGGCATCGAGTGCTGTACTCTCCCCAGCAGGCCTGCTCACTGAATAAATACATACTAAGCAGCTGTACGAGGAAGAGCCATGGACTCCGAGGTCAACTACTATCCTATCGCTATTATCATTTCGCAAACGAAGGCACATCCAATTAAGCGACACTGGGATTCCCTTAATAGATGCAGGGAAAAGGGCCACCAGAAAGATTTTAACACGTTCAGTTTCTTTCTGCTTTGGACTTACGCGGTCCAAAAGAGTATCAGACGAGTGACTACAGAACAAAGGCCTGTGAGCCTTCAAGGTCAGAGCACAGAAGCAGACTCCTGGAGTAGACTCACGCACGCAGGCACGCAGCAGGCACGCACACACCGGGACTGCCCGGCCTCTGGAAACCAGAGCGAACGGCTCTCCGGGGAAGTTCAAGGCCGCCTCCTCCCACACCTTCTGATGGGGGACAGGGACAGATTCAGTTCTACTCACGGGAATGTATGTCCTACTCCAGCAGGTCACGTCCCGGGAGAAAGACCCGATCGCAGGAAAAAAAAAAAAAAAAAAAAAAAAAAAACAGCATACCTGTTTCAACTCCCAAGCAAAGCCAAGAGGCTACCGTGCAAAACGACTGATGTGAAATCAAACCTCAGAACCATTTGCCATCCCTCAAGCCAGGACCGTAAGAATGGGCTCCTTGAGGTAATTTTCCTGAGAGGTGTGGGGTGCGGTGGGGTACCGAGGCAAACATAGCAGCTGTGAGCGACAGGCGTCCCCCAGCCTTGCCCCCCACCCTACGCCCCACCACACCTCCTTGTGAAGGTCAGAAGCCCTCGCGCTTTGGTCCTGTGTCACAGACGTGAGGCTCCACGGTGTTGGGACAGATCACTATCCGACACTCGG
Source organism: Apodemus agrarius (assembly GCA_964023405.1). Lineage (NCBI taxonomy): Eukaryota > Metazoa > Chordata > Mammalia > Rodentia > Muridae > Apodemus > Apodemus agrarius. The sequence goes on along the minus strand of OZ030026.1, from coordinate 46,072,236 downwards.
GGCCCTCCTCTCATCTTAAAGGAAGTCAGCCGTATAATAGAGCTGGAAGGTGCTTCCTCTCAAAACTGCCGCGATTCAACTGGAAAAACATTCATTTTATGCCCGTATGGTAAGGGGGTGTCCTGGAAACCCCCTGAAGGAAGTCTATAATCCGGAGCGTGGCTGGCTACACATCACACTGTGACACAAAGCCCCGCACCGAGCATGGCTTCCCTGCCACACAGCCAGGAACTCCCGGCTCACAAGAAGTTCTGAGCGTCCTCCTCCTCCAGCCGGAGCACTTCCCGAGAAAACCCGTGGGCAGAACAGAGTGTGGCCCAGAGGGTGCCAACCTCACTGTGACGCTCTCTCCAACACTTGATAGAAAAGTAGAAGGAAAGAACTGAAAATAAGAGAGAGATTTTTGAGAAAAATGACCTTTCATGTTAAAAATGTATAAAAACCGTCTTTTAACACTTTGGACCGGTGGTTCTCGGCCTGTGGGTCGGGACCCCTTGGCAAACCTCTATCTCCAAAAAACAAAATATTTACGCTGTAATTCATAATAGTACCAAAATTACAGTGATGAAGTAGCAATGAAAGCAGCTTTACGGTTGGGGGCTGGGGGAGGTCGCCACATGAGGAACTGCATTAAAGGGTCAAAGGTTGAGAACCACTGCCCTGGACATGCGGGTTTTTGGTTTTTTTTTTTTTGTTTTGTTTTGTTTAATGCAAATTAATCTAAGACGACAGATTAAAAACAAAAGACCTTCCCCTCTTGCCTGACAGATAGAGACCATCTTCACAATGCAGTCTGCAGACTCCTCGACCTGTGTAGAAAGGGACCTGTTGGTTATAATCACCCTTCCACCTTGTACTACTGCCTGGCTTTAGGCCAACCTGACACAAGCTGGAATCCATTCAGAAGAGAGACTCTCAATTGAAAAAATAAAAAAAATAAAAGCCCCCTCCCCCACCCCCACCCTCCACAGACTGGTCTGTGGCAAGCCTGTGGGACACTGACTGACTGGTGATTGACATGGGAGCGCCCCGCCTATTTTGGTCAGTGCCACCGCCGGACAGGCGGTCCTGGGTTCTATAATTATGGGAGCAAGCCCAGTAAGCAGCACCCCTCCCTGGCCTCTGCGTCCGCTCCTGCCTCCAGGTTCCTGCCCTGACTTCTCTGGGAGTTGTAACACGAAACAAACCCTTTCCTCCCCAAGCTGCTTTTGGTCATAGGCCAACCATCTAATCCCACCTCATTCGCCGAAATCTTTCCTGAAGTGGTACTGTAATGGCTCCCTGTGTGTGCCAAGGGGAAAGCCAGAGTGTTTAACTCCGACAGCATCTGTCCAGAACCTTCTAAGTGTTCTGAGAAAGTGACACATGGATATTACGTATCCCTGAACATGACTTCCTTCCCGGGACCTTCATGAGGGGTAAGTAGGTTCTGTCACAGAGGCAGCTAACAACCAGCAATCATATCCTCAACTGGGCCTCCAAGAGACCAGCTCCCTCAGAACCCACCCAGCTGAGAGGAAAATACATAAACTACGGCAGTGACGACACAGTTCCGGACGCTGAGGACTCCTCACACCACACAGTGACCTCCACTCCGGACCAACCCCAGGGTACTTTGCACTGATAGGTGATGTTCCGCGGTGGAGTCCGCCAAGAGATCAGTAGAAAAGATGGCTCGCTGTGGGCAGGGCAGGGGCGGGACGCTACCTTTGTCTTCCAGGTATAACGGGACTGTGAACGCTCTTGAACTCCATCTGTATGAGAGTCGAGCAAGACCAGGCTCACTGACGCTCTGCCCTGGAGGGAGAGGAGCCCTTGAGTATCTACAGACAGCCAAGACTTGCAGGCGGGAGGTGTCTCGTCGGTGATACAGTCACTCACAGGCTGTCTGCGCTCCAGAAAAGAACTGCTTACCTATGCTCCTACAAGCGGCCCCGGCTAAACCCACTGAGTCACGAGAACAGAAACAACGTGTTGAAGTAGAAGGCAGACTAGTCGGGTTAACAAAAGGAATGGGACAAAGAGGTCATGAGATGTAAATATGGTCAAAATATATTATGCAGTGTGTACGAAGAACGTTATGGTAAGGGCGGGGGGTGCGGCGGGGGGGCTGCTTAGTGATAACATCACACATTTGCCCTTTATTCAGTTCTGTCACATGGACCCCTTGCTCCCACAAAGATGGAAGCCCTCCTGAAACCTGACCCCTACCTAGTCCAAGGCAAAGTTCCCTCTCCAAGATCAGGATCAGGGCCTCCGGTGGGTACCAGCAAGCCGCGGCTCCCGAGGTCCCGGAGGACCTGGTGGCAGGAAAGACCATGGAAAACTCCTCCCCCACGAAGGTTGCCGAACCGCGGCGCTCCTTCCTTACAGAGGCTGGCTTCCAGTGACTCAGTGCCATACCCCCAAGTAGACACAATGACAGGCTGAGGGGTGGAGCCCACGGACACGCCACCCCAGAGCACCGAATTGTTCCCCCACAGTTTTAATTCCACTGGAGAATCCTTGGGCTCCTCGTCTGACACCCCCCAAGAGTTTGTCAGAAGGAGAGGCTCTGACAATCACACTCTCCCCTCCCCCAGAGTGCTGGCCGCTGAGCCTGGGAGGGTTACGGCAGCTCCCGGGATGTCCATGAGCAGGGACAAGATGGTGACAACTGCTGGGAGAAACTCGGGACAGCGGAGTGCCTGGAGCACGTGGATGCACCTGAGACTGTCGTGGCTCCTCAGGCGGTGGCAGGAGGAGGAGGAGGAGCCATGGGAACAGGGAGTCCCGGCTACCCTGTGCACACGCAGAACGGTGGGCAGGAGAGGATGGGCGAATCCAACACGCGATGCCACGCTGCCTGCCTGCCTGCCTGTGGCCCACAACATCCCTCTACAGGCACTGTGTCTTTTTTAGAAGAACGTGGCCAGAGGTGATGTGGGTATTCCTGTGTACTAGGGGCTCCTCCGGGCAAGGAGACCCATTTTAAGTGGATTCATAGGGAATCCCGGAGGGACAATATAATAGAGCCTGGGCATCTTAACAATACACACACTCAGCTCCTGGAAGACCAGAAGAGCCAGAAGCTACGGACTCGGATACTTCCGTGCAGGTGCTCACAGATTAATAAAGAAAATGTCACATGGTGGCCACACGCAGGTGAGGATTTAGAGACGAGTGCAGTGCAAAGCTTCGGGCCAGCCATAGAAATAACCACTCACCAAGACAAGAGCGGTGAGAACCACAGACTACGACCTGCTAGCGCACACCTCCAAGGGCGTGACGCCTCTGCTCCATATACCAATGCTAATACACGCATGCGCGCACACACACACACACACACACACACACACACACACAACCTCAGCATTTCCACGGGTGCAATTCCAAGGGCTCAGAGAAGCTGAGTAACTCGCCTAAGGTGACAGTGCTTCAAAGCAACCAGTGGTTCTCAAACGGGAGGTGATTGATCTTGCCTCTAGGGGACATGTGACACTCGCTACTAGCAATCTGTGGATAGAGGTCAGAAATGCTGCAGAACTTCCCACTGTTTGGGACATCCCCAGCGTGGTGGGGTGCCAAAGCGAGCCTGTTTTATCAGCCTCCCATCTTACCCTTATCACCTATAACGAGGAGGGAGCCGACTTCCCTTCCTGTTTACAAATGGCCTAAGGGTCACGGCTTTTTAAACAAGAGTAAGAGTCTGATTACCACAATTCTACAGACAAGGATGAAAGTGACCAATGCCAGCTCTCCATACACCAGGCACATTGGCTCTCCTAGACTGTGCACAGCTGACTCTCCTCGCACCCCCCCACCCCCACCCCCCCACCCCCACCTCCCCCACCCCCGCATGCCTGACTTACCATTCGCTCACGTCTCTGCCCCAGGGCCTCTGCATCTCTGGTTTATCCTGTCTGAGCATCCCCCTGCTACTCAATCAGGATCACCGGGGCCCAGGGATCCAGACTCATCTCTTTCATTCTCAGCATCTTCTTCTTCCTTAGGGCTGCCCTGATCTCCACCCCACCCCTGCTGTCCTCCCTCCCTTCCCCCTCCCTTCCCTCCCCTGTCCCCTCCCTCTCTAGGAGCATCCTTAAGGTCTGGCATGACAAGTGCTCCTTTTTTGTTTTTTTGGTTTTTTGGTTTTTTTCGAGACAGGGTTTCTCTGTGCAGCCCTGGCTGTCCTGGAACTCACTCTGTAGACCAGGCTGGCCTTGAACTCAGAAATCTGCCTGCCTCTGCCTCCCAAGTGCTGGGATTACAGGCGTGCGACGCCGCCGCCACCACCACCACCTGGCTACAAGTGTTCTTATTTACACATGGTCTTAGTCTTCAGGGAAGACGGAGCTGTCACCTGTACCCCTCTTTGTCTGTCCCTGTCTCACTGTGTCCCACTCAGCGGGAGCTCAATAAATACTTGGGGAAAAAAAAAAAAAACTGTGATGAACAAGTTGACCAGCAACTGCAGAGCGCCCGCAAAGCACCTCTCCTCAGGAATTTGGAAGCTTTTCACACTCCCAAAAGCTTAGAGCCATCAGGGGCCAAGATGTCTGGGTGGAGCCCCCTCATCTTGGTGCGGCAACTACTGTTCTGGAATGTGTATAGTAGAGTTTCCTGCAGAGTCAGACGCCTATGTTGAGCTTTGAGGTCATTCAGTCTCTGCAGTGACCATTCCCTCCTGCCGTGACCGCAGCGACAGGACAGAAAATCATGTACATGCGGAGCATGGCTGAGTTCCAGTGAGACCTGTGCCTTCAAACCAGTTACATAGAAAATCCATTGGGCAGAAAGGGCCCTTTTGGTTTTCTTGCAGCTGCTCGAAGATAAACACAGCTCTCGGCCCACAGGCAGTACAAACAGGCTGTGTGTGTGTGTGTGTGTGTGTGTGTGTGTGTGTGTGTGTAGCCTCTTGACTCCATGAGAACTGTTAAGCTCCAAAACCTGGTCCACCGTAGCTTCAGAGGTCTTAGTGAACCTGTCACAGACCTCAGGGAACCCGCAGGGAGGGGCCGACAAGCAGAACACCAGCTGAGCAAACAGCCCTTGCCCAGGGGTGAGAACACCAGAGCCCCAGGAGTGCTGTGGGGGTCACCCATCCCACGGGACAGCGCGGTGTAGCTGGTCTCAGAAGAAGAACAGATGGACAGTCCGGTACTTTCTTGCCCTTTGACCTTACAGGAAAAAGAAGCTGATGGCACAGAAAATTGTGCTGCCCCAGACTGCAAGGGAACCCCAAAGACAGAAGCCTCATGATACACACTCAGGGGTCGGTTTAACAGCTAAGCCAAGACAACTTTATTCCCCCCCACCTAAATTCCCCAAGCATTCCCAAATGGTCAGGAGGACATTCTGAAGCAATAATAAACACACTCAGAGGAGGGAGAAAAAAAAATCACACTTAGCAATAATCACTGAACATAGAAAGTAATACTTGATAATACCTCCCAAATCCATTAAACCAGTGTGTCTGAGAGAGTCATGCGAGTGCACACAACCAAAGTCTTAAGGTTTACACACACACACATACACACACACACACACACTCACACACACACACACACACAAAACCAAAGTCTTCAGGTTTACACACACACACACAAACACACACACACACACACACTCTCTCTCTCTCTCTCACATACACAAAACCAGAGTCTTCAGGTTTACACACACACACACACACAAACACACACACACACACACACACAAAAACAAAGTCTTCAGGTTTACATACACACACACACACACACACACACACACACACACTCTCTCTCTCTCTCTCTCTCTCTCTCTCTCACACACACAAAACCAAAGTCTTCAGGTTTCAAATACCAAATCAAGAAATGGTTAACTAGCTACGCCCACCTCCCCCACAAGGAACCAGGTAAGAGTAACCCTGAACTCCACCTCAGGAGCCCAAGCACCTAGATGTAAAACGTGGCCACCAAACACTCAGTGTCTTCCTCAGCATTGATGAGCAAGTGGTGGTTGTGCCCGCCCCGCCCCCTTCCCAGTCCTAGCATGCTTCCACTAAGGAATTTCTAAGGCAAATATTAAACCCTAAAAGCCAGAGTCTTAACGAAAACATCTCAAGCGGAGACTGTCTCTTCCTGTTCTGGAACTCAAGCAGGTGCCTCTCTCACTGGAACACTGCAAACGTTTTCCCTCGCCTGTTCCGAAATGTCTTCCCCTCCGCCTCCTCCTCTGGTGGTTCCGCTAACCACCAAGGCTGGATCCAACCTCTTGAGCAATAGTTTCTACTGGCTCCTTCCTGTCCAGAGAATTCAATTAAAGCCTATATTGGTAACAGAGCATTGATTTCCCAACCCAGAAGACTTTCAAAAACAACAACAAAGATGGAGGGGGGTTCTCCCGTTGCCAATTATGCCAAGACAACAGCCAACGGCAGTGACCACCCAGCTACACAGCCTCGGAGAAAGGACGTCTCGGCTTTTTATGTGAAACCTCATGTCTTGGACAGGAAACAGTGCCTAGCATAGGCCCTGAGACACCCGGATGCTCAGAAATGGCTGAGAGAGATCAATACAAATTGAAATTACACCACAGCCACATTGTCCCTGACTAATCTACTTCATTGTATTTCTACACTGAACATTTTTGTTTTGGTTTGTTACCAAGTCGGAGTTTTACTATGTAGCACTGGGCTGCCCTGGAACTCACTATATAGACCAGGCTGGTCTCAAACTCAGAGAGATTCCCCTGCCTCTGCCTTCCCTGCCTGAGGGCTAGGATTAAGGTGTGTGCTACTGTGTTCAGCTTTACCCTGGACATTTTTTTTAATTCTTTCTCCAATGGTGATTTTATATCTTAATAATAATAACAATAATGATAATGATAATAATAATTTTTATTCTGCACACTTTTATGTGAGGCCTGTTCTCCAACAGTCCTAATATGTAAAGTGATGCTATCCTATTCTCGAAGTGAAGAAATCGAGGTCCACAAGAACAAATAATTCATTTATAATAAGACTGCCCAAGGCCATTCTCTTCCGTTAACCAGAAAACTGACCGGCCAGAACATTTCAGTTCCAAAGTGTTATTTTTCTTAAAACCATTTCATAACCAAGACAGGCTGGCATCCACTCAGCAAACACTAAAAGGCCTTGAAATTGTCCGTGCGTGGACCCTGTGTAGCCCTGGCTATCAGCCCCAATTACTATTACAGCATGCGACTCAAACTGAAGGAACATGAGAAGACGCAGAGAAAGCCAGTGGGACCCCATTACACTCCACACACCCCTTCCTTTGAAGGCAGAAACTGGCATCTTTTATGAAAAGAACTAGTTTTTATTACTTAATTATGTGTATATGTGTATGGGGGAAGGGTATGTGAAAGGGCCTCAAATTCCCTGAGGGGGATTACAGGAAGTCGTCCGCTGCCCACAGATGTGAATTCTGGGATCCCAACTCGATCCTCTAGGAGAGCAGTGAACAGCTGAGCGGCGTCCCAGCCCCGGATGTCAGCATCTTGATGGTTAAGCTTCATGCTAGTTTGCCAAAGCAACACCTTCCACCCACTGTCACAAGTGGTACCCACAGACATAATTACCTACAACATAGAAAAAGTAAAAATATCCCATTTTCCCGAAGAAAGAGGAGGACACGGGAAAGGGAAGAAGAGATGTTATCATCGGGGGCTGGAGAGATGGCTCAGCAGTTAAGAGCACTCACTAGTCTTCCGAAGGTCCTGAGTTCAAATCCCAGCAACCACATGGTGGCTCACGACCATCCGTAGTGAGATCTGACACCCTCTTCTGGGGTGTCTGAAGACAGCTATGGTGTACTTACATATAATAAATAAGTCTTAAAAAAGAGAGAAAGAGATGCTACCATCGAAGATGACAGGCGAAAGCTTGCTTTTAAAGAGGAAACAGAATGTGGGCTCCAAACTTCCTAGGAGTGGGGCAGACTCAGGCAGCAATGTCCTGACACCAGGCACAGTACTTAGCTTCTTCTGTTCTATGATGCTCTTCACAGAAGGTCTAGAAAAATTCACCTACATGATACTGTGTTTGGTCATTTCTAACAATGGGATTTAAAACAAAACAGAAATATATGTGTGTTTAAAGGCGCACCTCCAACCTGCCCAGGTGAAAGCACATATAAATTTCCCTAAATCTCTAAAATTATGACTCTCATGAGTACATTCCTCAAATTACAAGCAACCAGAACACTTTTATAGTCACATAATAGACTGTGGACTCTCTCTTTTTAAAAGGGTAAGAAAAAAAAAAATCCAAGAACTTTACAAACACTCAGAGGAATCATTAACCAGCTCCCCCGCCGCCCCCCCCCCACCCCCCGGAAAGCAGCCGGGGGCATCGAGGCCTGACAAAGGGAAGGCTTTGTCTTGGGAGGAGAGGCTCTCAGCTGCTGTCCTCTCACATTGATTTGGGGAGACAAGCTGTACAAACAGCACTTCCGGGAGAGGAGAGAGGAGTAAAGTCTGACGGCCACCATTGAATTCTACGGTTACCAACCCTCTGCAGATTTCAATTCTGCTCCTGGAAGTATGTTTTCCCATCCCTGATCTCAAAGGCTTTTTAAACCAGGTAAGACAGGGCAGGCCTGTGTTCCCTGACACTGGCATCCAGATAAGCCAGTTGGCCTGAAACTCAGTTCTAAGAACAGCGGAGAGCAGCATGCTTATCTTCATCACCCCCAAAAAACAGTGCCTTTGTTACTTTCTGTTGCTATGATAAAAAAAGACTCCCACATGAGCAGAGGAGTCCATCCTGGAGGAAAGCCAGGGCAGGAGTCAGGAACCTGGCTGGAACCTGGCCTAGACTTGAAGAAACAGTGAATGTTTATTGGCTTGCTCTCCATTTCTTAAATAGCTTAGACATACTTGCCTAGGGATGGCACCGCCCACAATGGGCTTCATCCTCCTACATTAGCAATTAAGAAAGAACCTCATAAGCAGATCCCAGTGGCCAATCCGACTGAGGCAATTCTCCAGTTGTGGTTCTCTCTTCCTAGGCGACTCTAGACTTCTGTCAAGTCAACGGGAAAAGCTAACTATGACAAACTGTTAATGGCGGCTCCCAAGCTGCAATCCTTACTTTCTGGTTCAAAGACCACCACTGAATCGCACGGCTGAGGACTAGGACACAGCGTTGTATGAAGTAGACATGGAATCTGGTTAAGATTGGTTTAACAGTGGAAAACCAAGCGAAGACGGACAAACCAGCGTTCCTGTCTCTTGTATAAAGGCCATGGCGTGAAGTCTTATTAAACAGACAGAATAAGCAGAAAGAAGCACACGCACATGAAAAAAGTTCTGGAGGATGGATGTTGTACGGAGTTTTTCTGAGCCCAACTAAGTAAATCCAAGGTCCTTGTGCCAGTCTGGCTAGCTGCTGAGAGAGAGAGAGAAATTCTCCAGGGAGCCCTTCAGAACGTGTGTTAAGAGATGGTAGCCCCGTAAGACGGAGTGAGCCTGGGTTCTTGAAGCAGTAGGTGGAGGAGAGCTACTGTGTTCACTCTCTCTGTGACTGCATCAAATAATTGAAATGATCCACTTAGGGGAGGAGGAAGTTGGTTTCCTTTCGTGGCTTTACAGGTTCTAGTCTGCGATCAGTTAGTTGGTCTTGACGTCTTGGATAAGCCAACACATCACAGGGAAAGCATCTGGCAGACCAAAACTCCCAGGGAGAAGAAGAATGAGCCTGGGACTCACTGTCCTCTCTGAGAGCACATCTCCTGTGACCTAAAAACTTTCCAGTCAACGGTTCTACCACCGCCCCGCAGCACCTCCTCAGAGGGCGGACTATACCATACAGTCCTTTAGGGGACACTTATGATGCTAACGACAGCAGTCGCCCAACTGGAAATGCCTGCTCTAGACTATGATGTAAGTGAGAAGGGAACTTCTCCTGTTTCATTTGCCTCCATTTGGAAGTCTTAGTTGCAGAATCTAGTGTTGCTTGCCTAAAATAACACACACACACACACACACACACACACACACACACACACACACAGTGCATTATGTTCATTCATGAGTTGGGGCCCTCCCGGATCTGGGCTTACTGACTGCGCATGCACAGGAGGCCCATCACAACCGATCGCTGCCTTTCAAGAGCGGTGTTAAAGAACACGCGAACACAGGAGAGAGGACCTTGTAAGGTCCGATGACCTGTTGGTGAGGGTCGCCATAGAACAAAATGACCTAGCAGGACAAAATGACCTAGCAGGGACCTTGAGGATGCACACAGTCCCGCCAGCAGCAGCAGCAACAGCATCAGCATCACACCGGAGGACAAACACAGCCATGGCAGGAGGAGCAAACATCTGGGATTGAGAGAAACATGCACTGGAGAGAAGATTCCAGGTCGGCTTGCTCCCATTGGATTTCATATCCAGACAGAAACGGCAGCAGCATCGCAGAGACCCAGATGAAGCAGTGTGTGGGCTGTATGGGCTGTGGGAAACTGCCACAGTTACAGCCCCGGTTGGGACGGTATGACCCTGTTACTTAGGGCATTTTTCTCAAAGCAACAAGGTGTACTTCAGCAGCAGGGCGAAGTATAAATCCCACTCGCAAACACCAGCTTCAAGTGAACAATACCCCACTGGGGGGCAGATGCCCGTGGGGACAGTCCCCCCTCTCTCTCCTTGTTCAATCCATGCACTGCCCGTCGGAGGGAAGGAGGGAAGACGTGTCTAGCACTTGGGGGAAGGCTGCCAATAAGGCCCGGTTCCTCACCCCTCCCTGGTGCACTGCTCGAACAGGTGTTCTACCTCAGGCCTTGGTGCTGGGCTTGGCCACAGCCTGTTGTGCCGATGGAGATGTGCCTTCCCAGGCAGCATCGCTGTGGTAGTGACGAAGTGCCGGCTCCACCTGACACCAAAGAAACCGAGGCTCAGAGGAACGCCACGGTCAAGGCCTCACAGCTGGCAGGGCCTTGAAGCGTGCAGAGGCCCGTAGTTGTGCTTACCCATGCCGTGGACTTTCCGTCTCTCAGTGCATTGCCCAGGAGCTGAACCTGTCTCAGCTGGAGGCAAACGCTACCGCCTGGACATAGGTGGGGTGTCAAGGCTGGGAACAGAGACCCTTCTTACCCAGACTGACGGCGACTGCTCACGCCCATTCCTTCCCCACTCTCCCGAGGACTCAGCCTGGCACACCTGAGCTCCCACCGCCTGTCCCCACACAGCGATGACCTTGCTCTTCTCTGAAACACCTCCTGGGACCACATCTCGAGCCAGCAGGGCTTCCTCTGTGGCTGTCCATTCCTGCTTGCCCGTCTTCCCCACCAGCAGCCTACACAGACGGGCAGCCGTGGCCCCAGAGTAGAGAAAGCATCTGTGAGTCCGATGTGAGAGATGACTGTCCTTCCAGCCATGACTAGCAAGCCTGGGTGTGGTTTCCATCTTTGCCCAACACTGAGGTGACACAGGGGACCACTTTAAATTTAGCACCAGAGTTGGGATTCTCCAAGAGGAATAGAATCCCCCAGGCATGGTCTGACACGGGCCATCGCGGGTCCCCTCTGGCCCAAGGCATCTGACTACCTGAGGAGATCTCAGAAGCATGGCTGGAAAGAGGTTCCCCCAAGAATCCTCTGCACCAGTGTCTGAGCTCAGCCCTCTCGCTGGGTGAGAACTCAGAGGCCTGGTATACAGCCTGGATCTTCTGGTCAAAAAGCAGGTTCACAGCCTGACAGGACACATTATGATGTCATCAGATTTCCACACAGGATTTCAATATGAATAAGCAATTTAAAATCTGTGCATCAGAGCTGGAATGTTTCGTGCAGCAAAATGATTTCCCTACCACACTTTGACTTGAAGCCATGGAAAGTGAAACCTGTGGGGGAAGACCATTGCACCATATGTTCCTGTCATGAAACTGGGCATGGCTGCCAGGGCTTTGCATTCCCACACACACATACACATATATGCATATGCACATATACTCATGCATGCATATATTCATGCATACATACATATACACACATATACACATGTATACATGCATATATACATATATGCATCGCCAGGTGTGGTGGCACACGCCTGTAATCCCAGCACTTGGGAGGCAGAGGCAGGCGGATTTCTGAGTTCGAGGCCAGCCTGGTCTACAGAGTGAGTTCCAGGACAGCCAGAACTACACAGAGAAACCCTGTCTCAAAAAACAAAAACAAAAACAAAAACAAAACATATATGCATATATTCATACATATGCACATATACACATACATATACACATATATACATAAATACATATATACATATACACATATACATAGCACATATATACATACACATATACACATATATGAATATATGTATATATACATAATATACATATACATATATGTACACACATATACATATACATATACATATACATATACATATACATATACATATACATATACATATACATATACAATTGAAGGCTTCCTGCCTATGAGACAAGCACTCTACCAATGAGCGACATCTCCAGCCTGATTGGGCTCTGGAATCTGTAATTCCCAGGTCACAGAGCTAACACACAGCACTAATAGGCTTTGTACAAAGATCCACCCCCAGGCTCTGAGGCAAGTGCCACGGCTGCCTGAACCTGCGGTGGAGAGACACACAGGTGCTAATTACATTAACAAGGCAGCACGGAGGTAGCAGGAGAGACAGAAGCTGTAGTCTCAAACAAAGAAGTTGGTAAGAAATAGGACAGTTGCTCAAATGCAAAAACTCCCAAGATCCTAAAAGCATCCTGGGGGCGCCAGGCCTGCCTAGGTACCGAGTGTCCCGTAAAAAGATGCTAATTGCACAGACGTGGCCTGAGTTGGGGATGGACATGCCCCCAGGAGAGACAGCCAGAGCTCTGGAATCATCCCGGCAGCAGCTGAATCAGTCAGTCTCTGCAGCCAGGAAGAAAAGCTAACATTTACTGGCTACCGCCAACATTTCATGAGCTTCCTGAGTTCAAAAGCACTCGGCTGAGCCCAGAAAGTGTGTCACCATTTTTAATACAAGAACCTACCCAATAATTTTTCCCCTTTCCTCATAAAACGATCTTTTTCTCCCAGTACGTCTTTATTCACTTATCCACAGTCCTGTGGTTTTCTGGTCAGTTCTTGAAGCAAACTCTGGACAGAGAGAAAAAGGGAATGGATCCTGTGTCTCAACCTAAGACTGTGGTAGCCAGATTCACAGAACGGAGCAGGTCAAATCCATCATAAACCAACCACACGGAGGAGAGTCCCAGGCTAGCAAAGGAGGACTACACATGGAGCACAAGCTGGACAAGGAGGACTGCTCAGGGAGCACCAGGCTGAACAAGAAGGACTGCTCAGGGAGCACCAGGCTGGACAGGGAGGACTGCTCATGGAGCACCAGGCTGGACAGGGAGGACTGCTCATGGAGCACCAGGCTGGACAAGGAGGATTGCTCATGGAACACTGGGCCGGACAGGGAGGACTGCTCATGGAGCACCAGGACACTGGACAAGGAAGATAGCACATGGAGCACCAGGCTGAACAAAGAGGACTGCTCATGGAGCATCACACCGGACAAGGAGGACAGCACATGGAGCACCAGGCTGGGCAGCCTTTGAAAACAGAAGGCCACAGATATCAAACGCAAGTTTCTAAGCAAGGCCCTTCGACTCTAATCTAGAGCGTTTCCGGGCACCTGCACGGGTTAGCGTCTGCTCCTCCACACGCAGTTCTAAGGGTAGGTTTTGTCACTCCAGTGTGCAGGCAGCATGCAAGGATGAGAAAGTCAACTGCCTGCCAGAGACTTCTCCATTAAGAAGCGGCCAATCTGCGGTCTGAACACAAGCAATCAGCGTCACTTGTCACCCTGAGAGCATCTGTGGGCACACCCGTGTCACTTACCAACAGTTACTACTTTCTTCTAACAGAGTCTCCTGACTCTGAGTAGATGAAGGCGGGATCTAACTGGCGACTTCCTCTTGGGCCTGGAGAACACAGCTCGGGCCCAGACTGCACAAGGAGCAGCTCCCAAGGGTGTGTCGGTAGCCGCCCACTTTGGCGACGGTGCTGTCTCTTAGCAGGCTCGGCTGTCCAGTCTCCCAGAGGGATGCAGAGGCCATGGGGACTGCTGCTTACTGGACTGCTCAGACCATTATCTTATAGATACCCAGGACCTCCAGCCCAGGGACACACCACCCACAATGGGCTGGGTCCTTCCCCATCAATCACTAATTAAGAGAACACCCTACAGGTTGCCCACAGCCGATCTTATGTTTTTGTTTGTTTGTTTGTTTTGGGGTTGTTTGTTTGTTTGTTTGTTTATCATTTGAGCATCCCTCCTCTGATGGCTCTAGCTCAAGTCAAGTTGACATAAAACCAGGCAGCGCAGGGGGCAAAACATGGAACTCACAAGCTCGTCGTCTGTCTTCTCTTTCATTTCTAGCTTGCTTGGCTATCTCGCCCTCCCAAACCTTACCGCTCATGTGACTTAAAAACCAGACATCTGAAATTGTCTGTGCTGCACATCACTACATCTGGGCCTCTGAATAGGTTATATGTCCTATAACCTATCCGAACTCTCACCTCCCAAGGAGAAAAATGTAAGGCCAACAAACCCTCAGCAGGTGCCTCCAAACCAACGAGGCAATTTCACACATTCTGGAAGAGCTGGGCTCTAAGCTTCCGGGTACTCGTGTAAAATAAGAAACCAGGAGAAGGTTTACAACAGCGTTCTCTGGAGACCGAAAGGAAGGCTTCTCCACCGTGGGCAAGTGACACCTGAGCCTCTGATCTGACAAATCCAAGGGAAAAACAAATCACAGGTGTATCTCTGAAGACAGAAACAAGGAGAGAGTCGAAGGGTCACATGGGGTGTAGGGTTAGAAGCACATAGCCAAACAGGGAATGGCTGGATGACTCTTTAGCACCCCAAGACCATGATTACTGAGCACTTCCCCACAGAGCCCTCGGTGGCCTGTCAGGTGCCTTGAAGGCACCTGTCGCTCAGAGAAAGCTCCCACAGGGCAGAGGAGACCAAGGAGGATGCTGGGGGGAAGGGTAGAGCAAGGGAAGGCAGCACAAGGCAAAGATCGCCCCTCCCCCGGACCCACCCCTGCCCCGCCTCGCCCCGCCCCGCCCCGCCCCCGTGGGATGAGGGACCAGCCTGGGACTGTGTGCGCATGCGCGATGCATGCTCCTCAGGTGTCTTCACCTTTTTTTGAGGCGTGATCCCTCACTGATCTGGACCTTGTTCGGATGCTAAACTGGCCAACCAGACACAGGGATCCCCTGCGTGCTTTTTCATGAGTTCTAGAGGTCAAACTCCGGGTCCTTGTGCTTACACAGCAAGCACTTTACCAATGGAGTGAGCCACCCATCCAGCCCGGACCCACCCGGGTTCTGATTGGCTCCCCTCCTGCCATCTTTCTTCGGTCTCCTGGGCTGAACCCCCTCCAGCTCTGAGTCACCCCCCCCCCCCCGCTGCGCGGCATGTGCATCCATGTGACTTACAGAATTATGACTTCTTCATCTTCAAAACACTCTGGCACACACCAGAATGGATCGCTTTGCAGTTACGGGTTACATCTTCACCCCACGGCCCTCCAAGTCTCCCCTTAAGTGTCTTCTCAGTGAAATCAAGATTAGAGAGCACACCACAGCCCAGCATTCTCACATGGTTGATGTCCGGATAGCCAATGGCTGCTCTGGGTATCAGCTAATTGATTCCTTTATACCCATGTGGATGGAGACCAGAAGAAGGTGACGGAAGATCTCCTGGAGCCCCAGTGGTCTTCTGGCTGACTCTGCCCGAAGCCCATACACCCCCAATCTCCACTAATGCTGACACCACAGCCGGCTTCCCTAGTAGCATAAGGATGGAACAGTATGCACTTCCTTTAAAACCAACAGGCCCCCACCACCCCACCCCACCCCACCCCTGCCACGCCCGCACTCACCTCTTTGAAAGCTCTAAGAATTGAAGGACAAGAACTACTGTCCCTACCCACGATGAAATTATATCCTACACAGGGACCTAAATTAAGCGAGATCCCGGGTGGAATGGCAGGCGACCGTGAGTCACTGAGGGTTGGGATTGGGGGAGCAAGGGCCACAGGGGAACAGGAGGAACGAGATGAGGCCGAGGCTCCGGCTCCGGCTGTCAACGGCCTTCCATTCGAGCACAAAAACCCAGGCTGGTATCCCTCGCACCCACATAAAAGCTGTAACTCCAATTTAGGGGCGTGGCGGTGGTCCCTGGAACTTGCCCACCCGTCTATCTAGCCAAACTGGTGAATTATGGGTTTGGTGAAAGCCTACCTCTGCCCTCTCCCAAATGTAGTGAAAAGCAATAGAAAACACTGGACATCAGCCTCTGGCCTCCTCAAATGTATGTGTGAACACACACACACACACACACACACACACACACATGGGCGTGCACTCATGCCAGGTGAGGGGAGGGGGGACAGAGAGACCTAAGAAATTCCAAATGAAGTTCCCTCTCTCTTACAGTTGTCTGAAAGGAACTCAACAGGGAGTGACCACGCCCCCACCCCACCCCACCCCAGAAGGAACTTAGCTACCCGTAGCTAGCTGAGGAGAGCTGAACTCACTCCCCAGTCGCCTGGAGTGGATCTCAGAGATCGCTGAGGCTCACACAAACAGCCAGGCAGCCTTCCGGACAAGCCAGATCACCCAGAAGTGAAATCTGCAGAACCGCAGCCCCTCAGGGGACGCTTCCAACAAAAGCATCTTTGAAGACCCGGCCTTCACGTGACCTCCAGGGGAGACAATTCCGGTCATAAGGCTTAAGTGTTCCAGGGCACACAGCCCTTTGTTCTTCTGGCTTGCTAAAGCCAGAGTAAAGGGAAGCCCACCCTGGCAGCTTGAAAGCTACTCACGGCCCATCCTACCCGCCTGCATGGGAAGGGAGAGCCCCATGCAAGCGGCTGGGGTGCGAGCCCCTCGCACGCGGCTGGGTGCTCTTAAAGCCAGAGCCTTGTGCGTGTGCTGGGTAAGCGTTCTATCGCTAAGTCACATCTCCAAGCTGAGCCTCACACCACCGATCATTGTGAAGAGGGGAAGGACATCAGAAATGACAACTGTCACAGAGACAGACAGTGGTGCCAGACAGCTGCTGTGGCAGATAGCAGGACAGAGGGACAGGCGATGTGGAAGATGTTCCCCGATCGCTTGGGCAAGGCAGAGTGGGGCCAAGCAGGTGCCCACATGTGTGTGCGGGCGCGTGGCTCATAGAGGGGTGGCTGACTTCGATCATGTGGCCTCCTCTCTGATCCGTCTGTCTGCATCTGTTAATATGGGAGGGGGTTACTATGGAACGAATATCTGGCAACAGCAACTTTTGGAATGAGGGGTTTATTGGGGCTCATGGTTTGGGGAGGGGGGTTATAGGCCACCATTTCGTAGAAGGGACAGAGGGAAGAGAAAGACAACAGGTCGCATTGCGTCTGCAGTCAGGAAGCAGAGAGCGCGGACACCACTTTCTCCTCTTTATTCGTTCCGAGCCCCACGCCCATGCAGTGGTACTTATCCACACGCACAGTAGACCCTTCCTCAATCAAACCTTTCTGGAAACTGCCGCATAGACACCGGCAGAGGGGCTGTTACCATGGTGATCCTGAATCCCCCCCTGAAGCTAACAACCATTAACCACAACCGCACGCACGTACACACATGCAAACACTCACACACCACACACGCACACATGCACACTACACCATCTTTGCCTTTAAATGCCAGCAGGACAACTCAGCGGGTGAACATGAAGCAAACCACCCAGTTTGATCCTGTGGACCGACATGGTGGAAGAGGAGAAGCAACTCCTGAAAGCTGTCCTTCGACCACCACATACGTGCCCGCACACATACTAATAAATACATGTAAAAACAAGAACATAATCTTTTACTAAAAAAAAGCTCACAACAGCCTGTCCTTTAAGTGACAGTGTCTGAAGCGATGAGCAGTTGTCCCATACCCACGAGGCCCTGTGAGGGACGTATTCCCACCCCCAAACCATCAGTATGGGTGGCATGTGTCCCTGTTACACGGAGATTAACTTACACACAACCAGAAGCGCAGAGGCAAACGTGTCCCCAAGAGCCCTGGGAGGCTCTTTCAAGATGGAAAAATTCTTCCAGCACCCCTGTCCCACCATCATCAGAAAGCACCGGATAACACCCTACAAACAGCAGGACTCTGTAACAGGAGGCAACGTGGAGTGTTTTCTTTGTCTCGCTTAAAAAGAAACACGCATACGCTGTGGGGATGAGTCTACGACGGTGGCTTTTGGTGGCTTTTTAACAGAGACTTTGTTTATAGAAGGAAAATAAGAAAAACTGTTAACAGACTGTATCTGTGGGCGGGGAGCCCCCATCGGCGTAGTCCTGTTTGATAGAACAGCCCAGCGCTCGCTGTTACTTACTGATAGCATTAGCAGGTGTGAGGGTGGCGTTGGTCTCCTGACTTGAAATACTGTAACCTGAAGCATTTGTTAATACTCTAAGAAGAGTGTTGAGTGCTAAGAAGCATTTAATTTAACACACACACACACACACACACACACACACACACACACGGCAGGGCGTATTCATAGCAGAAACCAAATTCTCAATTGAACCAGTGAGGGAAAAAAAAAGTTCAAAGTTAAAGACAGCCATGATGACACTGGAAGAAGAGACCTAAGGATCGTGGTGGTACTTGTGTAATGACTGAGCAGGAGCCCCACTCTAAATGTCACCTCCCCAGCACAGCTCGGTCCACTCAGGAAGGAGGCCCAGCTAACAGACACTTTTCTTGCTATAGATAAGCTCAGGATGTATCCTGTAGACACCGAAGTCCACTGGGGTGGAGGGTGGGGGCAGGGAACTCCCTCAAGTCTGGCGGTTCAAATGCAGACACAGGCCTCTGCTGGACACAGGCCCCTAGGTAAGTCACTTACAGTGTCTGAGAAACACTTTATCCAACTTGGAGACAAACGGAATCTCCCTCCTGGAGCTGAGAATTACTCCAAGTCATGCCAGGAGCTTAGGATTCTTTGTAAGCACTCAATAAACAGTGGCTATTAACTTCCACTAATCCTAATTTATATCTTGATTATGACATGAAGGATAAACTAATAAAATAGTGTTGTTCAATGGTGGATATCCTCTCTCTCACCCACTGGAACACAATGAAAAAGAAGCGAGGAAATTATCCGTGATAGTGATGTCAAATGGGACAGCTATTACAGAAACCAGCGTGGGGCGGGGGTGGGGGGGGGGCTGCAGGAAATTAAGAATAGAGTGATGTAGCAATCTATCAACATTCGCCCTTTGCCCATCCATATCTAAGGAAAGTGCCGCAAAATTGCAAAGAGACGTGTGTCGCTGAAGTAGATCAATCGGCAGAGCGCGTGCCTGGCGTACAAGGAGTCCTGGGCTCGATCCCAGCAGCACATACGCAGGTCATAGTGACACGCATCAGTAATCTCAGGATATAGGCAGGAGGATTGGAAACACAAGGTCATCCTCAGCTCCGGAGCAAGTTTGAGGACAGCCTGGGCTATATGAGACCCTATCTCAAATGAAGAGAGAGAGCGCACGACGGGGTTCACAGCAACATTACACCCCCCAACAGCTAAGATGTGGAAGCAATCCGTGGGATGGAGAAAGAAAAGGTGGTACAGACACACACACACAAGATGGTTGGGCCTTCAGAAAGGAATCCTGGCCAGGCGTGGTGGTGCACACCTCTAATGCCAACACTTGAGAAGCAAAGGCACGAAGATCTCTTAGAGTTTGAGTCTAGCCTGGTCTACACAGACTATTCCAAGCCACCCAAAGTATCATGGTGAGATCTTGTCTCATAAATCTCTCTCTCTCTCTCTCTCTCTCTCTCTCTCTCTCTCTCTCTCTCTCTCTCTCTCTGTGTGTGTGTGTGTGTGTGTGTGTGTGTGTGTCATGCAAACAAACCCATAAGAATAGAAAGGAGATTGGCAGAGACCAGAGATTCCATGGAGAGGGTGAGATGAGAATTATTATCACACAGCTATTTTATGGATAAGGAAGTCCCTCAGGTCTGCCCATGTGACTGCTTAATCCTACCACACCTTAGACTCAATTATTTAAAATGTAAACTTAAGGTTATTTGTCTTGTAAGAAATTTGAATTTTAGCTGGGCAGTGGTGGCACACGCCTTTAATCCCAGCACTTGGGAGGCAGAGGCAGGCATATTTCTGAGTTCAAGGCCAGCCTGGTCTACAGAGTGAGTTCCAGGACAGCAAGGGCTACACAGAGAAACCCTGTCTCGAAAAGAAAAAGGAAAAGAAAAAGAAAAGAAAGAAAGAAATTTTAATTTTAATTGAATTTTAATTCAAGTGGGGGTACGAGATAGGGTTTCATGTAGCCCAGGCTAGCCGCAACCTTTCCACTTAGCTAAGGGTGATCTTGAGCTATTATCTTCCTGCCTTTACATCCCCTGTGCTAGGATTACATCGACATGGGCCACTATGCCAGATCAGAATTTTAATTATTTTTTTAAAATCTACCCCAAATTGTACAGATCTTTTTTTTTTCTCCAATGAACCTGGGGTCCCTCTCAGTGGACCGGCAGCCCTTCCCCCTCCTCAGTAGTGAGGTCGCGCAGACTCAGTAGGCTTCTCGGGAGACTGTTCTGAGAAGCAGGGCTCTCCTTTGGTATAGCTTTGAGCAGAGATCTGGATGGAGAGATTTGGGAAGTTAACTTTAAAAGCTTTGAGCAGAGATCAGAACTGAAGGATCTGGGAAAGTTAACTCTAAAAGGGGATTCTGACTTTAAGTAGGGTTTTGCTGCTGTGAACAGATACCATGACCAAGGTAACTCTTATAAGAACAGTATTTCATTGGGGCTGGCTTACAGGGTCCGAGCTTCGGTCCCTTATCATCAGGGCAGGAGCATGGCAGCGTCCACGCAGGCATGGTGCAGGAGGAGCTGAGAGTTCTACACCTTGATCCAAAGGCAAATAGAAGAAGACTGGCTTCCAGGAAGCTAGGACAGGGGTCTTAAAGCTCACGCCCACTCTGACACACTTCCCCCAACAAGGCCACACCTCTACGTAGTATCACTCCCTGGGCCAAACATATTCAAACCACCACACTGACTTACAGTTAAAATGGATTCTATTTTAGCACCCTGTGCCACACACACAAAAAAAAAACAAAAACAAAAACAAACAAACAAACAAACAAACCTCCCCCACAGGAAACTCCGTCTACTCTCTGTCACATGCTCAGGAGTGGAGACCCTGCCTGTCCTTCTGAGACACCATCACTGAGCCATTCCAAGAAAATAAACAGCGACAAGGAAAAACAAAACCAAAAACAAGCAAGCATGATGGCTTGGGGGGAAATGGCTGGTCACAGGGGCCAACTGGCTACTAAGTGTCATCTCTTGACCCTGTGCAAGGCCTTCTCCAAGGCCTCTCTTCAGAGGTGACCCTCAGATGCTTAGAGAAATCAGTCATAGTCTGTCACCCAGGCCGGACTTGGAATCCTTGTGGCCACAGGCAACATAGGACTGTTGTGTGAGCCCCTGCTGTACACAGGATGCCTTGGCGAGAGGCTCCCTAACTTATGCAAAGACTCAGGCAGGATTTATTGTGAGCTCAGTGTGTGACCCCCAAACAAGCACCCCGTATTGGAAGCTTCATCACCACACCAGTGTTGGTAGGAGGGGCTTCCCAGGAAGTGTTTAGGTCACCAGGGTCCCACCCCACCCCCCACCCTACCCCCCACTCCACCCCCTCACCCCTCCCCCCCAAACAGACTGACAACGGAATACAAGGCTTGAAGCCAGACTTCGTATGTGTCAATCTCAGTCCACCCCTGCAAGGCCTTCACGCCTCAGCCTCTGCCCGCCAACCACGATGCAGCCACGAGGCCTAGTCTACCAATGTGGGCTGCCTTGGCCTGCCCAGACACCGGAACCACCCACAGATAAACTGCTCGCAACAAATGATCTAGCCTATGACAGCAGCACAGCACAGACTGAGACGCCGGCCCTGTCTTCCACAGACCTGCAACAGACACCACGACGACTTCCATCCCGCGTCCTACCAGGAGGGGTGACTCAGAGCCACCGTAGAGGAACGGGAGAGACGCAGAGGAGAGATGGGGGTGGGCGTACCTTTAAGCCTCCACCTTCTCCTCTACCTCCATCCTTCCCAGCACACCTCCCACATAACTAGATAACGCCTTCCTGGTCACTTCAAACGTCTCGGCCTCCTAACTCTATCAAGTGTTGTCCTGTCGGAAGCGCCTGGCTCACTCCTGTCATCTCCACTCAAGCAGGGCCCGTTCAAAGCTAGTTCAAGTCAACGTGTCTGTGTGGCTCCCGGCACTCGGCACCTCTGTGTGGATGAAACGTCAGGTGCGCCCTGACAACGCCTTTATCTGTCAGGCCTTGTGGTCCGGCCCGGTAACCACGCCAGCACACAAGCGGCAGAAAGCAGGAGGAGGATCAGGAGTCCAAGGCCAGCCCAGAATCTACAACCATCTCCTGTCGGGAAGCAAAAACCCAAAGAAAGGGTACATGTCTCCTTAAGGGCTCATGATACAGCCCAAGTTCACGGCTCCAGAGAACGCTTTCTCCTCCACATCCAGCGATAAAGACCCGCCACATCGAGAGGCACTGCAGTACTTACTGCTCAGTGACTGCGGGTCTGAACTTCCTCATCCAGTGACTGGCTGAGGTGCTTCCGGCTGCTCTCAAAGCACGTGGAGAGCCGTCCCTTCCCTTGACTGGTTGACTTTATCGTCTCACTTTGGGGGGGGGGGGGAAGGAATATCAGACAAGGCTGGGAGCAAGACGCAGAATCACGGGTAAGTGTGTGCACGACTTCAGCCCAGAATCTTCCAGCTACATTCAGGATCCTGCCTCAGTGGACTGAGCTGTCTCTGTGGCGTCTCGGTTATCCCTGGCTCCGGAGCACAGGTCAGAAGCAGAAAGTGTGATTTACCAAAAAAAGGGGCGTTGGTGGCGTACACCTTTAATCCCAGCCCTTGGGAGGCAGAGGCAGGCGGATTTCTGAGTTCGAGGCCAGCCTGGTCTTCAGAGTGAGCTCCAGGACAGTCAGGACTACACAGAGAAACCCTGTCTCGAAAAACGGAAGGAAAAAAAAAAAGGAAACCCAACATCCCAGTGAAACACTGCTATAGATCCCAGAACTCTGAGGCAGAAAGTTCGCAAGTTCAAGGCTAGCCTGGGCTATACAGAGAACCTGCCTCAAAGGGGCTGGGGGCTGGGGGCGTGTTGAGCAAGGTGACACCCACCTTTATACACAGCACTCAGGAGGCAGAGGCAGGAGGATCTGACTCTAGAGTAGACTTAAGCTAAGTTCCCAAACCACAAAGGGCAGGAGGAGCAAAGCCCGACTCTAGAACTCAGGCTACGGCCCCTGCCATTTTCTACTCCAGTTAAAAGAGAAACGTCATTACAGATTAAGTGTGTAATTACAAGAGAACAGTGGGGGGGGGGGTGGCAGCAAAATCCCAGAATGATCAATCTTGAGAAAAAAAAAATCACAAGGTAACTAGCTAACCGCCTGGGTCTCAGAAGAGGAAATGAGTGAGCTGAGCCTGGCTGGAATATCGAGAAAAGCATTCTGGGTTGGGGGGTGGGGGGGGGGGAGAGGTAGTGCAAAGGTCCTGAGGCAGTTCTAGAGATAGATACATTGTAGCTGATAGACGTTTATCAGCAAACTAGGGATGGAAATTGTGAAGGACTGTGACAAAGATGAGCTCAGTGGCTTTCCTCCGAAGGGCAAGAGAACCACTAAGCAGGGACATCCACCATCCACCAGGACAATTGCAAAGGGCAACGATGTCACCTACAAAGGTCACACCCGAGGACCCCACGATCTCATCACATACAAAAAGCAATCTATGACGGGCCACACGGGGCCAGATGGGCCGAAAACAGGGCATCCCTTTGAAGAATTGGAAAGAGAATGAATTAAATCAACTTTTGGTTCTTAAAAACAAAACAACAACAACAACAACAACAACAACAAAAAAAAAAAAAAAAAACAAAAAACAAAAAAAAACAAAAAAAAACCCTCACAGGCTAAGGACACAGTCCAGGAATAGAGCACTTAAGTCCCAAGTCACTCTCAGGAAAACTGGAGCTGGGGACACAGCTTTAGGCAGACAATTAGATTCTCCAACCCAGTTAAAGAAGTGGGGGAGGAGGTGAGGCAGCAGGGTGTTTATTCAACAAGTGAGAGCCTGCCTGCCAGGGAAAGCCTCCACCTTGCTCTGGGGCCTCACAAATAGTTGCTAGATAATTGGGTAAATGATTAACAGCTCTGATTCCCCAGGGCTCCAGGCTAAAACAGATAGAAGACAGATAGAGACCTTCCAGGAGATCCAGCCCACCCCAGAGCTGGAGCCCGGAACTGGAGAGGCTGGAGAAGCTGGAGAGGCTAGAGAAGCTGGAGAGGCTGGAGAAGTGGGAGAAACCAACGAACCAACCACACAATGACAAGAGAGTCCCAAAGCAACCCGTGCTGTTCTCTTTGAAGGATGGTCAACTTTGTATTGCTTCCCAGACTCTCTGGAGTTCTGGAAATGCTTCAAGACTCCGGGCTTCAGAGAGCTATACGCCGTCTCTTACAAACCCGCCAGACGCCCTCAACTATGCCACGCTGGCTTTTATAAATGTCAGCTCTGGGGAGAAATCCATCTTCATCAAAGGGTAAGGTCTAGCTCATTTTCTACTCCTTAAGTTCAAGTTTCAACATGAAATTAAAACGAAGTCGCTAGTACTTGGTGCTTTTATCTTGTCTTTTCTTTTGTCTTTAACTTTTCTTCTTCTTCTTCTTCTTCTTCTTCTTCTTCTTCTTCTTCTTGTCCATTTTTGGTTTGGTTTTGGTTTTTTTTTTTGTTGTTGTTGTTGTTGTTGGTATTGTTGCTTTTGTTAGTTGGTTGACTGGGAGCGTTTGTTTGCTTGTTTGTTTTCAGAGACAGGGCTTCTCTGCGTAGCCCTGGCTGTCCTAAAACTGGTTCTGTCCTGAAACTGGTTTGAGGCTGGCCTCAGACTCAGAGATCTGCCTGCCTCTGCCTCCTGAGTGCTAGGATTTAAAGTGTGCGGCCCCCCCCCCCAAAACTGGCTCGCTAATTTTTGAAGAAAAGAAATTATCATCGGTGTGCTTTGATCTGGAAACAGCATCGGCCGTACTGATGAGCCCATATTGTCTGCAATTTACCCTGAAAGACTGCACTGGCCAAGACTCAGACTGGTCGCCAGTGGTGGTTTTGCCCAAGGTCTGGAATTCACACTGAGTAATGCACCTTTGAGCCAACTTAGGGGCTCTGTCTTTGAGGTTTGATGTCACTTGTAGCCCAGGATGGCTTTGAACCCGGGATCCTTGTCTCAGCCTCCCACACACTGGGATCATCAGCCTGTCCCCTGCACTCCGAAAGATCATCTTGTTGTATACATGTCTCACAGAGTCCCTAACTCAAGCCTGCACAGTACACGGCTGTCATTCAACACAGCCTCCATGCAGTCAATACCAAGTGATAGTTTAAGAGGCTGCCAATAGAACAAGACTGGCTGTTCTTAGCTGTGCGTAGGCGTGCACACATCTGTAGTTAGAGCATTTGAAGGACCAAGGCCTGAGCTACATTTCCAGGTCAGCCTGACCCTGTCCAAAAAAAAAAAAAAAGGCCACCAACACACTAAAATAATGATAAAAGAGTAAAATACAAAGAACATAAAAATCAGGGCAAGCAAGAAGGCTCAGCAGGTAAGGGGGCACTTGCAGCCAAATCTGATGGCTTAAATTCATTCCCTCGGACAAACACAGTGGAAAGACAGAACCAGCTCCTGAAAGACATCACCTGAACAGACAGATTCATTCCCTCAGACAAAAACAGTGGAAAGACAGAACCAGCTCCTGAAAGACATCACCTGGACAGACAGACAGACAGACAGACACACACACACACACACACACACACACACTCACAAATACATAAAAGACAACAAAATATCAAAAATTTAAAAAGAAGACTCTGAGTCATACCTCAAAGTTAAGACCATTTCTAAGCTGACAGATGTCGGCTAACCATGCATTATACAGGCCCCGGCATCAACCAAAGGGTTGCTCAGGATGGTGGTACAGGTCTGTCCACCTAGGCACTGAGGAAGATTCTAGCTGCGGCTGTGGATTGCCAACTCTAAGGCAAGCCTGAGCTACAGAGTGAGTTCAAGTCAAGGCTAGCCTAGCCACCTCATCAAGATGCCATCTCCAAATAAAAATAGTAAAAAGGGCTGAGACTGTGGCTTGGTGGTCAAACACTTAACCTGGTAGGCAGCAGGCCCTGGGTTCGATCCCCAGTACTTCAAACAAAGGACTTGCCAAAATCCAAGATGAAACTTTCGAACGTGCCCTCGAGAACTGTTTTGTCTCGTACCGAGCATCCCTAACTACTACCTAGCCAAGCTTGTCACACACTCGACTCCGGCAGACTGCCAAACGGCCATTACTTGCCGGTAGCCTAGTGGTACCCGCCCTGTGACTTCAACACGGTCTTCCACAGGCATCCCTCCAGGCTGCAGGCAGGGAGCGAGAAGGCTGCACTGGGCCCTCCCTGCTCCGGGGAAGTAAGCGCGTGCTCACCACCAGTCTGCCCTCGGCTCTGAGATTCCATGACTCCAGAGTTTGATGTGTCCCGGGGAGCAGCCTGGCAATAAGGCCTTTCATGCGTGGTCATTAAACACTCACCATGACTGTAAAGTTCCAGGGACACGCCCTCCATACAGGCTCATGCGTCAAAGAGCCTAGGAACAGCCCGGGGGGGGGGGGGAGCTTCCAAGTCTTCCCCATGAGCCTGGGCTGAGAAGTCTCACATCGAGCTCCAGTTAGGGAGCCCCCCCAGCCCAAAGATGCTGTGTCACCAACAGGCAGCAATCGAGACACCCTCCTCCCACAAAGCTGAGGGTGCTCATCATTTCCAAAAGTTGGGAACACCTTTATCCATCCCCCAGATTCCCCTTTGCATAGCCGTGAGCTCTGTATATAGAGTGACCCCCCTCACTGAAGATTCATTTCTCCCTTAGTTAAAAATACACATCACATTGACTTCGAAGCTCTTCTCCTCCCGGATGCAGAGAGAGCTGGGGAGAGACACTGTCTAAGACCGGCGCACATCTGTTCCAGGATACAGATTACTGAGCAGAGTTTCCCTAAAGAGAGCATCTTAAAGGTTAAGGAGGCGTGACTAGGAGCCTCGTGGGCTGGAAGGAACCCAGAAGAGTGAAATGAAAGTCGGGGGAAGTGGGAGTGGGAAGTCCTGGGTCTGAGCTGAGGAGGCCTCTGGAGGCAGAGAGAGAGAGAGACAGACGGACACAGAGACGGACAGAGAGGAAAGTCACATTTTGATATCTGCTGGTCCGAGCTTCAAGCCAACAGAGGCTGTGAATAGCAGGCAGTGGAGTGTGGTGCTTCAGCTGGGGGCACCCCGGAGGAGGAAGGACAGTGTGTAGAAGTCTGGGCTCTGGACTTTTGACTCAGGCTATGCTCATTTATCGTAAACGTCCTGTGGTGACCCAACACAGACGATGCTTTGTCCTGACGAGGGCCAGACGGGGAAGACGAGTCTGAGGGAATCTGTGCGTGCAGGCCGTGAACGTCTCAGCGCACCAGTGCCCTGCGGGTACACCAGTTTAGCAAATACACACCCCAAGATTGGGTCTAGGGGTAAAGGGGTAGGACCTACCCCAGTTCCCAAACAACTGGACTGTAACACCCCGAAACGAGATACGAATGTTCACAGAGGTCAGTTCAATGCTCTGATGTTGGAGGAATAGCTAGCTGCCAGGTCCTTTGGAACATTCGGGTCTTTCACTAATACAGTTCTCAAAAGAAGATCAGGGATCAGTGCCCCCCCCACCCGCCCCCAGAACAGACCAAGAAACCCACAGCCAACTGACCACCTATTCCCCACAGTCTGGGGAAGACACTCACGCCCAGAGAAGGTTGAAAGCCTCTGCCTGAGGGGCAATTTTCTTCTAAAATGTCCTATGGCGCTCTATACGGGAAGGTCTAAAAGAAATACTGATATATTTCTGGACTCCCCAACTTACTCAAGGCTGCCTTTGCTTCCTAGATTGTGGAGGACAGTCTAGTGAATTAAACACTCCGGAAAGTATTGGTAAGCATCTGTAGTGCCCAAGGAAAACAGCCTCGGTGCCTCTGCTATGCTCTTCCCAAACCCCACTTGGTCATCCTGTCTCAGCTCTGGCAGCCCCCTCAAGACGGAGGGAGCCTTCAGTGAGCGCCGCTCGGCCGCACTTCCATATCCTCACCCCCACTCACTTCCGCTCTACCCTCAGCATGCATGTGGTATAAGGCTATCAGACACGTGGGACTGTGTGTGTGACTGTTTACCACCTGATTCCCCACCCCCACCCCTCCCACCCCATCCCCACCCCCTGGATTGGTAACCACACAGGTGTGTATCCACGACAACCCACATGTCTGGACTGAGCCCCAACTTCTCACCTGCGCCCCATCAAACTAAGCCCCCAGGCTAATACTGCCAAGGGGAACGAATGCCATAGTCGTCTCAAAGATGAAAACGCCTTAGCGTCCCTGTCCCCGTCAGCCGGTCCATCCCTCCAGTCTAGACAGCTTCTGCACAGAGTCAATGGTCCATCGCTATTTAGAGTTGTGTGGCTGTGTAAGGTGGAGAACTTGACAGGGTTTCTCTGGTGTAGCCCTGGCTGTCCAAACTCACTCTGTAGACCAGGCTGGCCTCCAACTGAGAAATCCACCTGCCTCTGCCTCCAGAACGCTGGGATTAAAGGCACGTGCCAATCCCAAGAGCTCAAACCTTCCCATCCCCCATCCCCCATCTGCTCACCCCCCACCCCCAATTAAAAAGATTCCTTGACCTCTCAGAGCATTTAATATGCTAAGGTGAGAACTAATCCACCGGCAGGATGAGGCTGGCTGCCTCCTTCTTTGCCTCAAGCCAACAGGCTCCTGTAAGCAGCTCTTCCTAGGGCCCTCATCCTTGGCAGTGACCAAAGGAAAGATGACTTGTCCCTGATCTCTCTCTCTAGGTAGCACCCAGATGGGGAACCATTAGGAAAAAGGGTCATTCTGACCATGACACCAACTAATGCCATCCTGTCTCATGCCAGTGAGACAGGTGACTGTGGTCAAAGAAAAATGGGATGTGGGAGAATCAGCTGACCTCAGCAGCCTGGGATGGGGGGGGGGGGAAGATAGGTAGAAAGAAAGAAAGAAAGAAAGAAAGAAAGAAAGAAAAAAGGGAGGGAGGGAGGGAGCAAGCGAGGGAGGGAGGGAGGAAAGAAAAGAAAAGAAGAGAAGAGAAGAGAAGAGAAGAGAAGAGAAGAGAAGAGAAGAGAAAAGAAAAGAAAAGAAAAGAAAAGAAAAGAAAAGAAAAAAGAAAGAGCGAGCATGTACCTGTTGGACCTCCATCTCAGGAGCTGCTGTAGGACAGTCTTGGCCTCTGCCTCCTCCGTCAGATCAGCCTCGATGTCAGGCCATGAGAGCTGCAAGCCTCCTCCACCCAGACCTCCTCCATTGTCCATCTGCTGTCATGAACACCAAGCTACAGGGGTCAGAGCTAGGGAGAAACGCTCATGGAGCTTAAGTGACAGGACACTGGACAGGACACGAACCCAGAAACCCCATGGTATCAGTGACTGTTCTGCTGCTGTGATAAAACACCACAACCAAGGTCACCTATACTAGAAAAGAGTTTATTTGGGCTTACGGTTCCCGGCGGTTAGAGCCAACGGCCGAGCAAAAGCATGGTGGCAGACCCGGAGGCTGAGGACGCACATCTTGCACCTCACACATGAAGCAGAGAGGGCAAATGGGGAATCGTGTAAGCCCGGCCCCCCAGTGACAGGCTCCCTCCAGTAGGACCACACCCCCTAAGTCCCAAACAGAAGCACCAACTGGAAACCAAGACGATAAATACATCGGACTGCAGAGAACTCGGGTGAATTAGGAGCAACCCTAGTATCCTAACCACTTCCGTCTTAGGGTTTCATTGCTATAAAGAAACACCATGACTAAGGCAAGTCTTACAAGGGACAGCATCTAATTGGAGTTGGCTTACAGTTTAGAGGTTCAGTCCATTATCATCATGGCGGGAAGCAAGACAGTGTTCAGGTAGACATGGTGCTGGAGGAGCCAGGAGTTTCACCTCTTGTTCAGAAGGCGGGGACTCTCTTCCATACTGGGCGGAGCTTGGCCACTAGAAAACCTCAAAGCCCTCCTCCACGGGGACACACTTCCTCCAACAAGGCCACACCTCCTCATAGTGCTATGCCCTGGGTCAAACATATTCAAACCACAAGACCATCTCTTATTACCCAAACCCTAAAAGACTGACGGACAGGATCCGAAGGGTTCACCATGTGGACAGAGCAGTGCGGAAACACTGCGCACGGTAGGAAAGTAGAACCAAAGAACTCGATATGAAAGCAGAAAGGATAAAGACACAACACAACACTGGGGAAAGACACAAGACCTGAGGGGTGTGGGGGAGCATCCCAAAGCAGAGGAAACAGAACACGCAAGATAAGAACTTGGTTCCTGTAAGGAACTGAGAGCAAGCCTGCCTGGAGTCCAAGACACAAGAACATGACCTTGAGGTCAAACCAAGGACTCGGCTTTCGGTTTGAGGTGTAAGGGGGGGCCGCGGAGGCTGCAGGTTTGAGTGTTTCCCAGAAGTTCACGCCAAGGTTTGGCAAGCGGTTGGGGTTAAAGGACAGTCAAGGGTGGAGAGCCGGTTCCAGTTCTATAAACCCCCAACGGAGAGGAGGTGACCGTGGCTCAGGCAGGGTGGCGGGCAGCCACCCCGTCCAGCTGGCATGCGGTAAGGTGAGGAGCATCACGGGAGATGTCACGGGACACACAGACGCGCGGCCATGCTGTTCGAGGCTTCGCCGGGGCTGGGAATAGGCTCACCAACCTGCCCACTATGCGTGAAGAACCAAACCATGCCGCTGGGGAGACAGAAGTCGGTAAAGTACTTGCCAAGCAAACATGAGGATGTGAGCTTCAGCCTCCCCTGCCCCAGAACCCACGTTCATAAACACAAACACTCATACATCCAGTATAGTGCAGTGTGCGGACCATCCGGGCACGGAGAAGGCAGAGACAGGAGGATTCCTGGGACTCACTGGCCAGCCTGAGTAATGGATTCAGTGTCTCAGATAAGACAGGCAAGGGACTGAGGAAGGCGTCCGATACCGGCCTCTGCCCTCCACGCACAAACATGTATGTACATGTGCATGTATGTGCCCGCACTCACCAAAGAACCAGATCATAAGGTGGGTATCACCCTCCGTGCCTCTAGCCCCAGCACTCAGAAGGCAGGAGCAGGTGGATTGCTACAAGTTCGAGGCCAGCTGGACTAGAGTGTGAGATCCTGTCTCAAAGTAAATAAATAAACAAGGATCAAACCATGCATCAACACAAGCACTCACACACACACACACACATGCACGCATTTACACACATGCACGCACCAAACGGCTATTGCTTCCTGAAGCTCTGGAAACTGGCTGCTACCGCCTCCTGGCCGTAGGTGACATCATCTTTAATTAGCGAAGGGCTGAACCCCACTGGCTCTCCTCAGGGGGGTTCCTGAGGACTCTGATAACTGCTGTCAGAAGAGAGAGACTTGTGCTCCCCTCGCAGATAACCAAAGTTAACTGACCACATCCTATGCAACAGGAAACCTAATAACCGGCTATTTTAGCCCCATTCTCATTTCCTCTCAGTGGCTTCTACCACAGCTGCTGGGCAGTCAGTGTCACAGCAGAGAAGACACAGGAGAGCTGGAGGGGCCACCTCAGAACTGGGGGCATTTAAGGGCCTCCAGGGCCTGTGGGTCCTTGAAGGGTGTCTGTATACGGGTGGGAAGAGACTGTGGGCAAGGGGGGGGTGGCCTTGTGGTGAGGTCATGAAGTGGCGTGTATGAGTGTTACTTTACTTTTAACACCCAGGGCTGTCCTCTCACTATTTCAAAGGAGCAACTTGAAAGTCAAAATGTATCAAAAAACGTTTATCCTGCTATTTCAAAGGAGCAACTTGAAAGTCAAAAATGTATCAAAACGTTGATCCTGTCTGTTTTAAAAGTTTGTTTCGTAATTGTTCAGGAGACTGATTAGGTTAAGCTACACCAAGGCTTGTCTTGCAGCCACTGTTACAGAACCCACACAGGCTAAGCCCTACCCCATCTGGTGTTTGAGTTTGTGTGTGTGTGTGTGTGTGTGTGTGTGTGTGTGTGTGTGTGTGTGTGTTTGCACAGGGAGCCTGCATGGGAGGGAGGGGGAAGGGAGAGCTCGGGTTTTGTTTTGTTTTTCTCTTCTCCTCTCCTCCTACCTCCCGCCCACACTTCCCTTTTAGGAGGTCTGTTCCCCGATCTGACTTCATCATCCACACAGGGCTTCTGGGAAAGGCTCCAAGGACAGGGCACTGACAACCATCACCCTTCAGAGAGCGACACATGCCACATGCCTTGTAGAGGCGTGCCTGGCCCTCAGCAGAAGCAGCCCCCCCACACCCAGGCTTCTTCCATCAACAGCTGAGTACCGTGGGTACATACATCATCATCTCAGCTGAGACAGCATCTCGCCCGCCAACCCCCTGCCAACCGAAGGCGTGCTCCTCGTCTCGCTTGCTAGGCTGCTAACGAGACGCCTTGCCTTGGGTGGCTTACGAAAACGCTGACATTCACTGCTCAGCTCTGGAGGCCAGGAAGTCCAAGGTGCACAGGAAGAGGCAGCACGCAGTGGAGGCACCCGGGGTCTCGCTATGTCCTGTCATGAGTCACGGGACTGGCCTGGATATAGAGGCTCTATTCCCACCCACATCACCAGCTGTCTACTTCCCAAGATCCCACATCCTAATGCTGTCCGCTTGGGGACGGGCTTCAGGTACGAACCCTGGGAAGGCAGCACTCCCTAACACATTCCCTGCGCCCCCACCCCACTTCCACCCCACACCCCACCCCTAACCCCGTTATAGGAAGTGCTCCGCGCTGACACTAACCGTTCACAGAACAGCATTCTCAACACGGTACCTGTAGCCACAGGACACGGAACGTAAGCATCCATCTCTCATAAGCCGGGTTACCTGCCATTAACTGAGCCTACCTAAAGACAAGGATGGAGACAGTCCATCTCCTCAGCTACCGAGAAGGCTAACAGCAGGGATAAACGAGTGACGGGTAATCCAGCACACCCACCTCAGCCCTGAGGACAATTATAACCACAGAAGTGGCCATGTCACCAAAGCCTGTCACCAACGCCTGAGCATCCCTTTCCGGCAAAGCCTGTGGGAAGAGTGCTCCCTGACGACAACGGAGCTACTGTCCTCTCAGCTGTCTGATAAACGCGCTCCTGGGCTCCGTCATTCAAACACTCGAAGCACATGTCAACAACGATTACTACAAGCCTGTGACCGGCCAGCAGCTGAAGAGGCAGTCTGGACCTCCTGAGACCTGTCATCTTGTGTGGGTGGACCTGGACAGTAGCCGGATCATCCTAGCTAGGACACAGTCACATGATCTGGTGGGAACCATGAATGCCCACAGCATTCTAAGAAACGACTGGATACATCTACCAGGGGCCTCGGGGTGTTTACAGTGTCTTAGAATCCCCCCTCTGAATACATCTTTCAAAGCAGCCTTTAGAGCCACTTTAATCCCAGCACTTGCTAGGCAGAGGCAGACGGATCTCTACAAGTTCAAGGCCTACAGAGTGAGTTCCTGAACCACCAGGAGTGTACAGCGAAGCCCTGTCTTGAAAAACAAAACAAACCAAAAACCCATACACGTAAAACAAAAGGCAGAAAAACAGCTTGTTTTCAGAACCGTCCAACAAGAAAGCAGGATTACATAAAAGTGCACCCACGTGACAGGCTAGTATGATGATTTCCAAGAGAACTGTGTTCCGGTGCTTAGTGGTAAAAACCAAGACATACCATAATACTGGGTTCAATTCCTAGCACCCATATGGCAGCTTACAGCTGTCTGTAACTCCAAGATCTTGACACCTTTACAGATATACATGCAGGCAAAAAAACACCAATGCAATAAAAATAAAAATAAGTTCTAAATGACATTTTTTAAAAGTGAATGCTCTTTCAAAAGTCTCTTTTAGACATTTGCGTTCATTTCATAGTCAGAAATCTGAGTGTGTGCACACACATACATGCACCTCATGCACATACACACACACACACACACACACACACACACATGCACACACACCCCAAATGCTTTATTGAGTCCCTGTCAAGTAGACAAGAGGGTAGGTGGTAGGCAAGGAGCCTACCAAGGGTGGTGTTACCAACCCACCAGATAAATTTCACACCAAGCCCGTGGATTCCATCAAGACAAGAGGTCTTCTATGCACTGTTTCTGCTGTTTGCCTTACACTCAGGAGATCCCTGGCACAGGATGAATCGTTCAATAAAATCCTGTTAGTGGAAGGAGGGAGTCCTCCCAAGCCTTCCTTCCTCCGAGGTGCTCTCTGACCCGCCCTAAAATAATTACTCCTCCTTCTCATTCCCCAATCACAGAGGACTGCTGCTACCTGCTACCACTTGCTAACTGCAGGCTATCTGCAAGCAGGGACCAACTCTCATTCCGACTGGTCTCTCCTGCCTGATAAATGTCTAGTGGATAAACACTTGCATGCTGGATGGATGGGGGTGGGCTGATGTTAGTCCTTTGCTACAAACGTGCAGGGCAAGTATTCGCTGTGATTAAGACTAGGTTCCCTAGAAATGGTGTGTATGCCGAGAAGTGCTAACTAAGTGAGATCTACGCTGGGAAGAAGGCAGGGAGAGCCTGCCTACCTACCTTGAGTCAACCTACCTTGAGTGTAGGAAACGGTGCTGCTTTTAGCTAAACATGCATTCTTATGGGGGAAAAAAAGTGTTTTTTTTTTTTTTTTTAGAACTCCAGAACACACACACAAAAATAACAAAAAACAAAGCAAAACAAGGAGCTGCAGTGATGAGAGAGGCCACAGGCCCTCCCTTCCTCCTCCAAGACTCCTTCCCTTGGCCTTCAGCTATGAGCTTTGAAATGCTTTGTTGTGTCTATCAGCCTAAGAAGGCAGCAGCTGGGCTAGAACCCCGGTTCCCTGAACACCCTACCTACTGCCCTTTCTGCCTAACTGTACTGCCTTCCTGCCAGGTTTTATAGAACACTCTATATTGGGTACGACTCCTCATTCACTCCTTGACCTTCCAATGGATGACAACACCCTTCACGTCTCAGGCAGGAAGGTCCTTCCCATGGGCCCGCACTTATTTTTAAATATTCAATGTGCTTTCTACAGTCACGGGAAACAAGATTTCCTCCAAAGTACGACAGGGAGAGCCTCCTTCACCACTGAGTGAAGTAGACAGAGGCTCCCTCTAAAGCTTGCTGCCCCTAGCTGACTCTTCTTGGGGTGCTGAGGATGAAACAGGAAGCCTCGTGCATGCTGGGTAAACACTCTGCCCCGTGGCTACACCCCTGGCCCCTCGGCTAGTATTTTCAAGGCCACGGCTGTCTTTAGGACGGTGCCTCACACTCATGGAACAAAAGCAGTTTTATTCCAAGTGACTACAAGATTACCTGCTCTGTGTCTGGTTTCAAATCTGTACTTCCTACTCCAAACAACAAATTACACTTAGAGCTCTTCACCCCATAGAGTCTCAGCTCTTTAAGAACCTCACTCTCTATTTCTTACTAACCTCCGGTCCCATACTCCCAAATGTAAGTATTCCCTTAATGAAACCTTCCAGATTTCAAAATCCCAAGTTCAAGTATAAACTCAAAGCCCTCTTCCATTTGTCTGTCCACAAACATGTCCCCGTCAAAACCTGGTGCCCACCAGTGGTGATGTTGTATTACTTTTTTTTTTTTTACTTATTTATTTTATTATTTATGTATGTGAGTACACTGTTGCTGTCCTCAGACACACCAGAAGAGGGCATCAGACCCCATTACAGATGGTTGTGGGCCAGCGTGTAGTTGCTGGGAATTGAACTCGGGACCTCTGGAAGAGCAGCCAGCGCTCTTAACTGCTGAGCCATCTCTCCAGCCCACGTTGTATTACTTTTTAAAAAGTAAGTCTCTGAGGATCCAGGGAGATGGCTCAGTTGGATTAGAATTTACCAAGCAAATCTGAAGACCTCAGTTTGACCCTAGAACCCTCCCCCCCCCAAAAAAAAGAGAAGGGTGTGATGTGCTTGTAATCTCAGCACTGGGAAGGCAGAGACAGGTGGACCCCCAGGGCTCACTCCCTAGCCTACTCAGGGAGCTCCAGTAGTAAGAGACTGTCTCTTAGAATTCCAGTGGGTGGTACCTGAGAAACAACCACACATGACCTCTGGTCTCCATGTGAGTGTGCACACACACACACACACACCAGTACATACATGAACACACAGACTAGGAAGCATGCCTTGGTTAATGCTTCTTTCCGAGGTGGTGATGTGGCTATGTCAAAGAGGGAGCTAAGAAGACACACGGGGCAGCACGCTGCAGCCGGGGTAGGAAGACCACACCCCACTGCCTGGGCACCTCGAAAGAGGGAGGAGGCCTTTGCCCCAATTCTGAACCTCGCCTACTCAGGCAGCCCACAGCTGCAACCTGAGCCTAGATATCCCAAGAACTGGACACAGTGCACAGCTCTCCAGGGATGAGGTTCACTCCTCCTCCTCCCTCCTGCCACTCCTCCAGAGGCCCTCTGAGAGTGAACCTGGGGCACCATTAGCAACTGAGAGACTGAAACTTAACCTCCCAGGCCTATAATTTTTGCAAACAGTGGAGTTTTGAATCCAGCCAAAGAGAGCTTTTAAGCTACTTCTTACTTTGTACGTTCGTGGATAACCTTCCCTCCCACCAAATGATAGCAGAAACTATTCCAAAAATGGCCCCAAGATCACTTTGAGAAAGTAGGCCTTTAAATTCTGGCTTTGTGCTAAAACAAGAGTGTTTAAATTAAGCTTAAATTTCATCTTCTGGAAAACAAAACCCCAAGCCTTCTATAGCTTCCCGGTCTCAAGAATAAAATTTAAACTCAAGAACAAGAGATAATGGGGTGATGGCCAGCTCTCCTGTCCACCCGCCAGCCTCTGCGGCCCAGTGACTCACTGCCTCTCAATCAGGCTCTGAGCCTGGAAATTCTTCTCTTGTTGATTGATGCTTACAAACAAAATCAAGCATGCTATTCTCTCCCTCCCTTGGTACTCTGTAAGCCCTATCATGTCTGGTCCCCTAAACCAGTCCATCCTGCATATTTCTGTCCATCTCGGTACAACACATCCTGCTGGGCCAGGCTTTGTGCTGAGGCATCATAAAGGAAATGTAAGTCTCTCCCAGCGTGCCCCATCCTGCTGTCTCTTCTGGAGATGGGCTGAAATGGTGCAGTTTGTTAGGATCCCTGAACAAGGCAAGTCTCGGTAGTTCACCAATGAACTACCTAGATGCTTGAACTAACTAGAATTAGTTCACCAGTGAACTAACCAGGTACCTTTCAGGCTGAAGTGGCTTAGGCACACACACACACACACACACACACACACACACACACACAGAGTTCTCCAGCCGGCATCTCTTACTCAGTACAGCCCCAAGGATGGAGCTCAAACCCAAGAGAGGACATCGATTCACAAAATGGGGGTGGAGGGAACACCAGGAAAATTTCCCCATCTTATTAGCTACTCTAACGGGGTCCAGCGGCCACTACTCACAGAGGTGACTGAGTACTGGAGAGGGGCTACACTGAACAGACAGAGAAGTGCCCAAGGACACACTGGAATTCGGAAGACAGTGATTAAAAAATAGAAAAGATTATAACTTTTTTCTTTTTTGAGACAGGATCTCGTGTAGCCCAAGCTGACCCCGAATTCACTCTGTAGTCAGGTGGCTTAGCCACGTGCCTATTGTCATATAGCATTTAAAGCTACATAGAGCATTTAATTTGGGGGCTTATGATCCCAGGACTTTAGAGACTATGACCATCATAGTGGGGAGAATGGCATAATGTAGAGGTGGTTCTGAGGCTAAGGTCCTATTCCCCAACTGGTTCTTGATCTATCAGTAAAGATGCCAGGGGTCAATTCACGGGCAGAAGGAAAGAGGCGGGCTTCCAGGTTCCCGAAGGCCGGCTAAGAGACACAGTTAGAGGGGAAAGCTTTTTGCCATGCTTTGGAGGGAAAAAAAAAGTGACCAGCCATGTGAGATCTTGGGTGGAGTGCCCATAGGTGGCTTCCCCATGTGAGAGATTAGATACACAACTAAGCGGAGGGCTCTTCGGGGTTGCTGAACAAGGAGAAAGTAACTGAGCAAGTAAAGTTGAGGGCAGATTTAGTGTGCTGAGCTAAGAGTATTAGGAAGGGCACACTAGCCATGGGAGATTAGAAGTACCCAGAAAATGGGCCAATATAACGTGTGTGTGTGTGTGTGTGTGTGTGTGTGTGTGTGTGTTTCATCTGTGGTTCTGAGGGAACCTGGACAGGGCTATTGGCGAGGTCTGCCCAGAGCTTAAAGCGGGGCAGCAAAAACTACACACAGCAGCATCAGGCAGGCAGGCATGGTTCTGGAGCAGCAGCTAAGCACTCACACCTAATATATAAGCAGGAGGCAGAGAGATAGAGAGGGAGAGGGAGAGCTAACTGGGAATGGTGTGGGCTTCTGAAACCTCCAAGTCTACCTCAAGACACACCTCCTCCAACAAGACCACACCCCCTAATCCTTCCAGAACAGTTCCACTAAACTTGGTCCGTTCGAAAATGCGCCACCAGGGCCATTCCCATTAAACCACCGCTGAAGTTCTAAACTTCCCATCTCCATTTCACAAGTGCTAGAACTATACATGAGCACCACACGCCCCCACTCTGGCCTAAGCTGGTCTGGAACTCACTACACAGCCCAAGATACTAGGAGCTCAAAGCCATTCTCTTGCCTTGGCCTCCCAAGTGCTGGGCTCAGAGGTGCGAGCGGCCACATATTGTGTAGGCTCTGGTCTAGATGTGGGGCTCCTGCAGGAAACATGGCACCCGGCCTTCAGGGAGCCAGGCCACAGCATCTTCACACTACAGGTATGCAGTCAGAAGGCCATCTACTGTGTCCCAACCAAGAGCAGGAGGATGAGGTTTCATCCTGAAGTCACACGTGGACTGGATCTTGACCTCAGGACACATCCAGACTGAAGACAGATGGGGGACATCTGAACACGGATGGAGGACAGCTCCTGTCCCCAGAGGGCTGGGCTCAGTGAGGATAGAGTGTAAAGTAAGAGGAGAAGAGCTGTCGCTGCATGGCCCATCTACTTAGCCCACAGCCGAGCTCAAGGCTCTCATGAAATAATTAGCTCTTGACCTAATTAGCTGAAACCAAGACCAGGAAGAAGGGGGCTGGGAGGTGGGGTAAGAAGAATATAGACTTTGGTGGTAGTAAGTCTCTCTCCAGGCAGGAAAAGCCCCTGATCCACAAATCCTCAGTGTTTCCATCTGCACAATGGGATTGTCCGTTGCCTACTTCATAAGGGTACAGGGGAGAGGAAATGGAGTAGCCCAAGGACACACTGGTTGTCACGTGTAACACACTGCCAGTTTCCCCAGGGTTATTAAGCATTGGAAAATTATAAAAGGGTCTCCCAACTACCAATACCATATGTGCGAGTGAAATCCAGAGGTCAGTCGATATCAGGCGCCATTCTTGGTATCATCCACTGCACTTAGTTTCCATTTTTATTATTACTGTGTGCACAGGCGTGCTCTTGCGTCTGTACACATGTGCCACAGCACAGATTTGGAGGTCAGAGTACAACTTTGTGGCACTGGTTCCCACCCACCTTTCACTTTTACGTGGGTCCTGGGGATTGAACTCAGGTCTCCCGACTTGCCCAACCAACAAGCACCCTTACCCACCAAGCCATCTCCCGCCATCTCCCGTGTCTGCGTCTTGTTGTTCTGAGAAAAGGTCTCTCTCACCAAAGCTGGAGCTCACCAACTCGGTTAGACTGGCTGGCCAGCAAACTCCAGGAATGCCCCTGCCTCCATCTCCCCAGTGCCCTGGGAGTGCAACATACCCACACCTGCCTTCTTAGGGGGGGAGGGGCGCTGGAGACGGGGCTCCGAATCCAGGTCCTCATGCCTACACAGCAAGAACTCACTCACTCGGCCGTGTCCCCATCCACCACAACTACTCATACTTTTGAGCGAGACTGTTCTTCATGGTGGCCTGGGAGGGATCTCAGCGCAGCCAGTGGACCCACGCCTGAGCAGACAGACACCTTTTCTGGCCTGTAAGAATGTGAGTGTTGGCAAAGTCCCCAGGCGCTGTGAAAAGCCTAACACCAGCAATGTGTGTGACAAAGCTGCTCTTGACCTCTGGGTGAAGGACACAGGGGCTGGCTCGAATCACTGTTTCAGTCTTTTAACCAACTCTCACAGCCTTGGTCTGGTGACAATGAGAGAGTGGACCCCCCCACCCCCACCCCCACACCCCCACACCCCCACCCACCCACCCACCCACCCACCCCCGTCTGGGCCACAAATGCCATTCACGGAGTAAGCTCTGTGACCCTACACTGAAACGAGAGTCCCTTGAAGTCCCTTAAAGGCCAGCCAGCTCTGTCCTCAACGCAAGCCACCAGGACAAGAGGCACATGATACATATGGCTGCTTTCGCCCTCCTCGGAGGGCTTTGGAATGGTGCAGGGACCAGGGCCCCATGCAGATTATTTCCCAAGTGTCACTGTTTTACAGTTAATGGCAACCTGGGCAGTAATGATGCACACAACTGGGGAGAAAGACCTATGGTTTTTGCATGCAATGCAAGACCACAAAAGCTAATTTTTTTCCCTACCAAATATTCATACTTTTGTAAAATGCTCCACGGGAGCAAAGCTCTAGGCACTGTTGGGTAGATGAGCCGGCTAGCACCCGGGAAGGGCTTCTTAGGAGTCTATACAGCAGAACCAGTCGGTACATCTTACAGTGCATGTGTGATACGGATAGAACCGGCTCAGGTTTCGGGATGAAATGTCACCACTGCTGCAGAGGGCAAGAGGAAAAGCCAAAGGAGGAACATTCTACACTCATTACAATGTTCATAATATAACCCTCTACCCATGCGTCAGCCCCGCCCTCACCACCACCACCACCACCACCACCACCACCACCCCTGTGTAAGCCTCGCCACACCACCCAGCGGACAAGCGAGGTGGCCGGATCTCCGTGTGTCACCAGCATTCAGCCATACATTTCATTGACACCTTACGATTGGCCGGTACTTGCCCAGATCCTGGGGACAGCCGGTACCAAGCCTGAGGCCGTTTATGCAGAACCATTCAGTAGGACGATGATGGGCAGGAAGGCCCCCATGTCTAAGCTCTGATCCTACTTTCCAATCCTGGGAGTCGGCATGAGGAGAGACACGTCTCCCTCGGCAGTGAGGGTCCCGGGGCTAGGTGTCCGGAGCAACAGACGTGAGATCAGACAGGTTTGGTGCAGCTCTAAGTCCACAGGTGTCTGTACTTGAGGTCTTAGGAAGATTCTGGAGCCTGCCTTGTCTCTTGGAAAACCACGGAAATAATAAGGTGTGCCTCAGGAGTCCTGGGACGATTAATGAATTAATGAATGTGTAGGAAACGCCTGAGCCAAGTTGGCCTCTTGTTTTTTTTTTTTGTCTCCTCAGTATTTGCCTCTGGCAAACAGACCCAAGAGATGCATATCCGCCATGCCTGCCTGCCTAGGTTTATCATCTACAAGGATCCAGATTTTTGTTCTGTCTCCAGGACAACAAACTGAGGTTCGCTCTTAATAGGCATTCAACAAGAATATCTTGAAAGACACAGAATGGGCACAGTGGACAGCCAAGGCCTGTGTCTTAGTCAGGGTTTCTGTTCCTGCACAAACATCATGACCAAGAAGCAAGCTGGGGAGGAAAGGGTTTATTCCTCTTACACTTCCACAGAGCTGTTCATCACTAAAGGAAGTTAGGACTGGATCTCAAGCAGGTCAGGAAGCAGGAGCTGATGCAGAGGCCATGGAGGGATGTTCCTTACTGGCTTGCTTCCCCTGACTTGCTCAGCCTGCTCTCTTATAGAACCCAAGAATACCAGCCCAGGGATGGCACCACCCACAAGGGGCCCTCCCCCCTTGATCACTAATTAAGAAAATGCCCCACAGTTGGATCTCATGAAGGCACTTCCCCAACTGAAGCTCCTTTCTCTGTGATGACTCTAGCCTGTGTCAAGTTGACACACAAAGCCAGGACAGCCTGCGGGCTGCTCTCTGGGTTCCAAATTCTGTGCCTCTGTGCCATGGGGAGTGGCCATACCCAGTGAGCGAACGCTGTGGACCAGTAAGAAATGTGATCCATCTTCTGGGATTCCTTCACGTAAACAGCCTTGAGCTGAAATCCAACCACGGGCCCTTTGCAACTGAGGGGCCTTCTCAGTGGACTTTCTTCCCCAAAGCTTCTTCTGTTAATCCCAGTCAAACCGGGTCATGGGAAGGACCCGATCCCATGCTGACAGGACTCGTTTCTCAGCCTCTATCTGTGTCTCCCTGAGACACGCGAGGGGGCAGCGCTCACAGCAACCCTTACCATGCTGCTTAACTCCAAATGACCCTCCACAATGCTGGCTCCACACCAGACTGTGACCCGGAGGGACCAGGCACTTCTGATGATTACTGATTATCCTCAGGATGAGTCCAGATGACCCTGAGTCCAAAAAACCAAAAAAAGGATCTGGGAAGGAATCACTAGACCTTCCATGTATTATTTAATATTCAAATAAAGAAGCTGAGGCTAAGGAGATGGCTAAGTAGGCACAGTGTCTGTGTACAAGCATGAAGACCTGAGTTCAAATCCCCAGCACCCACCTAAAAAACACCAGCACAAACAGCACATGCCTATAACTCCAGCACTGAGGGGCAGAGGCAGAGGATGCTCAGATTTCACCTTATGTGCACACTGATGCATGTGTGCACACAGAAGCACCAAGAAAATGAAAATGCAGCCAGGCCTGGTCAGGGGTGCCTACAATCTCACCACATGGGAGGAAGAGGCGAGAAGATCATAAGTTTGAGGTCAGAGAGGTCTACAAAGCTGTCTCAAAAAATGAAAAACATAAGCAGACATAAGGAACACAATCAGCAACAGCCCCGCCCCCCTCTAACTGTCATATGACATTTGTGACATGCTGGGCCTGAGGGTTGGGACAGACAGGCAACAGGAAAGTGGGAGCCACAGAGGCCGTCT
Source organism: Apodemus agrarius (assembly GCA_964023405.1). NCBI lineage: Eukaryota > Metazoa > Chordata > Mammalia > Rodentia > Muridae > Apodemus > Apodemus agrarius. The sequence continues at coordinate 46,028,970 of OZ030026.1, read as the reverse complement.
TGTAATTCCCCTACTCTGGACATATTTCACTGGATGGAATGCACACAGGAGAAGCTCAGACAGGTTTACAGGCTGCGATCAGCTTGTACAAACCTTCCATCACAGATAAAAGGCAGGCGTAAGACCTCAGCGTAAACCAGACTCACAAGAGAATAGATAGAATCCTTTCTGGGGACCATCCGGCTTTCACATGCCACATTTCAATGGAGGAAAGAAAGAACAACAGAATCACAGAGCCAATCAGTGGAATTATCCAGAACACAAAGAAAAAGTGATTATATGTCACCGTGACTAGAAAGAACCCAATCCTGGATATTTACACGATCATACAGTATTGTGTGTAAATTATTCGTAAACAGAGCTGTAGAGGTCGCAGATTTAAAGCTGCGCTTCCAGTGCTGTTTGAAGTTAAAGCTACAGACATATATACATATTTGGTCCCTCAGACGTTAGATACTCAAAACATGAAAATCTACCCAGAACAAACAGAGGCCACGTGCCTGCCTGTGACTCGGCTTAGCTCCTGGCAAAACATCACTGGGGCAACAAGGATTGCAATGGCATCCTAGAGTCGATTCCCAGCCTGTCGCTGGTTTGGTCTTGCCCTCAATAAGTGGTTCCAGATCCAGCCTGGGATTACTACCCCTGTGAAATAGTCACGCCAACGTGCACCAGTTTATAAGTTATTACACATACACTACTTCTGCTGGCTGGAAGTTATTCCAGATATTCTGTGCCTCTGGCTATCCAGCAACTTTAAATACACCTAATTCCCTTCAGTAAATACTTTTCTCCTTAAATTATCCAGGCCACTTACTACTGTCTACCTTTGGCTGTAATAAAACAAGAGCAGAGAGATTGGAAAAGATTACAGAAGAGACAACACTAGCATCTGTTTGTCCCTGCTTACCCAGCCCGGCTGGTCCCTCTTGTTTTGAGCTATGTGATCAGCAGAGATGGCTTAGAAGAGAAAGCCATCGGAGACTCGCTGGCCTACTCTAAACGTTTCCTTGACAAGATCTTTGCCCTGACAAGTCAGAAGACCAAGGCACAACAAGTCAAGTTATAACCGCAGTACTTTTCTCAAAAGGGCTGGAGGCTCACGGCCATGCTCTTCCCAGGAAATCTGTCTATAACTATTTACCCTTCAAGCTCCAAGTTAAATAAATTATATTCCCCTTCCCTTCCCATTCTGGTTCTAAACCAACCTCATCAGTGATAGTTATAAGAATTTTCAAAAGATCCTGGGGCTTTGCAGGCAAGACCTGAGCGCAATCCTTAGAAGCCAGGTAAAGAGACAAAATAAAACAAAACCGGATGCGGCGCTACCTTTGAAATCCCAGCCTTGGAAAGCAAAGACAGGCTCACTGGCCGGCCAGCCCAGTCTACTCGGAAAGTTCCGGGTCAGTGAGAGACCCTGCCCCTCACCCCCCAACATAAAAGGACTGTGCCGGAGGATGACAGCTGACTCCAGAGGGTTTCCTTTGATCTGCCCATGTACCCGCACACACATGAACCTGCACATATATGTGCACCTGAACATGTGAGCATGCAGACACAGAGAGCATCAAGTCCAGGGGCTCTGAAAACAAAGGGTAAACAGAGGGGGCCAGGCAGGCAGCAAGCTGTGCGGGTGTGAAGGGGCCAGTGGTCAGGCCAACCCAGGATCTCCACCCTCCCAGTCGGAGCCGGAGCCCACCAGAAGTGCCTCTGCCCATCCCCTTATTGAGGTCACAGAGCACGCGCTGTGGTTTACGAAAGAGTCCTTTCGGGATTTATAAAGGGGCTCAGAGGGTATCGGCTGAGGAGGCACACCGCTATCTTATGTCCTTTTAAGAAGGGAAAGGGCTCCTCATTAAAGGTCAGCACAATGCCAAGATGTCATCTATTGCTACACAGTCAAATGTCATCTGTACTAAAATGTATGTGTGTGTGTGTGTGGGGGGGGGGGACTCAAGTGTCATAAAGCACAGAAATCACAGGGGAGGGACTGCGGTTTCCAGCCTCAGACCCAGGTCTCCACTCCCCCCCAAATCATTAGTTCATTCAGATTATGTTTATATCCGTCACCCTTAAGCTGTGTGTGGGTGTGTTTTGCTCTATAGATCGAACCCTCGTATGTTCTTCAAAAACTGAAACATGGAGATGATGGGGGGGGCGGGGGGCGTTGACATGGTGAGCACCCTAGTGCCCTAATGAAGTGGCCTGGTTCTGTCTCAAGAAAATGTCATCCTGAGGCCTTACCGCCAGCCCTGCTTCATTTGACCACTCCCCTTTCCCCAGCGCCTGATCAGACTGTCCCTCCCTCCCACAGTCAAGGCCAAGTCACTGCGCGCACGTGTGTACACGTACACACACACACACACACACACAGTGGTCTTCAGCTGCCTCCCTCCCTGTCCCCCTTCTGGGTACCCTGAGCTCCCTGCCTGGCATGTTCCCACGGAGAACAAGATGGGCTTTGGTCTGCTCCCTAACCGGGAGTATACCGAATCAGATGGACACCTAACTGACTACTTCGCTTTGGTTCACGGTCATCCGGGCCAACGGCATTCCCTAATTAGCTTCGCCTCCCACGTGGCTGTATTGTCTTCCACGCTCTGTTTTTCTTCTTTCCCTCTGACACACTACACACGGTATTTGCATCTCCACCGGCTTGGGGGGTCTGCCCTGCTACGGGTTCCCCGTGGTCCCGCATGTGTGTGGTGGAGTCCTGAACGCGGAACAGTGCCTGTCGGAGAGAGCGCACTCCGACTTCACATGTCACACGATCGCAATTGACTCCTCCCCTATCCCCCCCCCCCCCGGCAAAAGTATAAATTATAAATTTCAGGATATTTGAAGATCAGATGGGGCCCCGTGATTCAGGAGAAGAAAAATAAATAAATAAAAATAAAGTAAGGCTGTAGAGGGACTTCTGTTTTATTTCTCTGAATCCTCCCTCAGAAGAGGCCTACGAGCCAAGACATGTGTCCCATGACCTCCAGAGTAAAAAGAGGTCTGTCTGCGTCTAAGGAGGGAAGGGGTGGGTACCTGTGCTGAGAGCCTTTGATTTCCTGTTTTTACATAACGGGATGGATGGATGGAGCCCCTCATAAGCACGGCAATTTTGAGCCAGATACAGACAGCACTTGGCCCTGGGGGAGGGTGAAATTCTCTATCCACCACCCCCACTTTCAAAAAGTTCCTAGTCAGCCTTGCTGTGGCTCTTGGTCACCCTGGCATTTCGGGGGACAAGGAAGTGAAGGCCCTGGCTGGAATCCACCAGCTCACCGGGGAAGGAAACAGCCTCATCTGGGGACGGCTCTGAAGCCCTGCGAAGGTACAGACACTTCAGCTGTGGAGGGGGAGGAAGAGCCCGGGCTCAGAAGGTCTCACCCGTCCATTATTAAACGTTGTTTTCAGAGACCTAACGGCCCCCCCCCCCCGGTGTTGAGACCAACCTGGCAGCTTTTCAAAGGAAATCTGAACAGATAAGACAAGAGTGACCCTGAGTATTGGCATGATTCCAAGCCCCTTCCATGTATAAGCAAGAAGATTCCCTAATGTAAAATTAGCCATGTGTAACAGCACGGAAATAAATGATAGCGAGCCAAGCCTTTGCACGGGGTAGGGAAGGGCAGACCCATGACGGTCTATCAACTTAAAAGGCTGTGCTTAAAAGGCTCAGCTTCTGTCTCATACCTCAGTAATGACTCACCAGAATGGTATATTTGTATTAAACAGATTTACTGAATGAGATATAAAGTAAATGATGGGATCTAAACTTAATTCCGTGTGTGTGTGTGTGTGTGTGTGTGTGTGTGTGTGTGTGTTTTACATTCCCCTTATCCGAAATGACTGGGACCAGAAGCTTGTTGAATTTCCGACAGTTTTTGAATTCTGGGCGATCTACATATGAGGTATCTCGGGGACTGGACCCAAGACTAACCAAACCATTCACCACAGCCCGAGGTGACCCTACACATCTTCAGTCACCCCGTGTTGTGACTGTCGTGACCTGTCGTGTGAAGCCAGGTGTGGAACTTTCTACTCGTATTGCCATGTCTGCTCTCAAAAACTTGCAAATGTTGGCACCTCGGGTTTCATCCTCTCTGGTAAGGGATGTTCAGCCTATGTATACATTCTATGCTAGAGAGAGAGAAAAAAAAAAAGAATCCAGGTGCCTCAGGGTGGAGATGTGTTCTCCCTCTATACATCTCAAATGTACAGATCAGAGATTAAAGTCATGCTTCCAGACGCAGTCTACGCCCAGGCTGACCCAATGGCGTCTTTAAAGGTTGTACTCTTCGGCGACGGGGAAAGTAAATACACTGCAGAAGAGGAAGAAAATGAGACGGAGGCTCTCTCCCTGGCAGGCTTCTCCAGAAACAGCAGCATTTAAATAAAAACCACAATCCTAGCGAGAAACACAGAGGGAGACAGCCCGGGGCTCTCAGCTTTGCAAGACCTGACAGGGCTCCATCAAAGGATAGCCCTGCTGTCTCGGGCAGGTACGGGAGACATTTTGGTGGAAGAGGGTGGACTTCCACGGGCTATATTAATTCTGATCTCCAACTCAGTAGTCCACACCTATAGAGGTGTCCATCATGAGCATGGGTTTCTGTAAGTCAGTGGCTAATGGAGACCACCCTCCCCCGGCCAGTCCGGCCAGCATCCAGGACACAGGGAAGGGTCTTCAGGGGCCAGTGCCTCGAGAGCAGCTCAGACAGCCCTGCCCTAAGCGCGTTTAAACTGGGCCCAGTGACCAGAGAACCAGAAGTCTGAGAATGCCCAGGCATGCCCTCCAGCAGGGCTGGAGGTAGAAACTAAGTCGTTGACAAGCCCTGAAGCCACCACCACCTTCCGGGAGCTTGAAGCGAGGGTCAGTTACTTCATCCATTCCGCCAGCAAATCTTTTATGGAAAAGCCTTCTATTTGTCAGGCCCCGAATAAAACGCCCAGACTAGGGAGAAGCCTAAAACCCTGTTCCTGACCGAAAACATTAAATAAATAAATAAATAAATAAATAAATAAATAAATAAAACAAATAAATAAATAAAACAAACAAATAAATAAATGCACTTCGTGCAGACTATTAAGTCAGAAGTTGAGGTTTTTCAAAAGAAAATTGCCTAACAGACTGGAGCCCACTCCTACTAATCTCTCAGCGGTGTAACCGATGGCCAATTATCTGATGGCCAATTACTCAAGTTCACAATTACCCAAGTTTATGAACTAGAAAAATACAAAAGACAGTGGGCTTCAGACTTCAGACTAGAACGGCGGAGGGGGGGGCGGGGGGGGGGAATTGGCAGCCTGACAGCCGGGCAGTTTTGTTTGAGCATTGTTTCTTGTTCTGTTTGTTTGTTTTTGTTTTATTTTTTTTCTTTTTGGGGGGGGGGTTGGGGAGCATTTTGAGACAGGGTTTCTCTGTATAGACCCTGTCTGTTCTAGAATTCAGTCTACAGACCAGACTGGTCTCGAACTCAGAAACCCGCCTGCCTCTGCCTCCCAAGTGTTGGGATTAAAGGCGTGTGCCGCCACTGCCTGGTTTGTTTTTTATTTTGGGTGTTTGTTTGTTTATTCATTTGTTCATTTTCCCCTCCCACAGACCCTCCAGCCAGCAAGGAAACTGAAGAGCCCATCTCCTTCACGGAACTGCTTTTTTTATCTCACAGACAGGAATCCAAAGAACTCCCGCCAGAGGGCTTCAGAGCTGGGGGTAGGGGACACAGTCTGGGCTGTGTTGTGGTCCCTTTTGCCTCTGCCAGCCTGATCCCGAAAGATTTACCAGGCAACAAGATTGACTGTATTGCTGGGCAGTGGTGGCACACGCCTTTAATCCCAGCACTTGGGGGGGGGGGGAGGGGCAGAGGCAGGTGTATTTCTGAGTTCAAGGCCAGCCTGGTCTACAGAGTGATTTCCAGGACAGCCAGGGCTATACAGAGAAACCCTGTCTCGAAAACCAAATAAATTAATTAATTAGTTAATCAGTTAATTAATTTTTAAAAAAAAGATTGTATTGGGAGACTTCAGAGACTCTATCACTTTAAAATGCAAAGCATCGGGTTGGTTTGTCTCCCAGCACCCACATTAGGTGCATGCTCATAACAACCTGTAACTCCAGCTCTCGGGGATTCAAACCCTCTTCTTGCCTCTGCAGGCACATGTACACATATAGCATGCACACATATGTGGGTCTGACCCCAAACCCACACGTAAAAATAAAAATTCTTAAGGAGCTAGAGAACCAACTCAAAGTTAAGGAAACACACACACACACACACACACACACACACACACACTGTTCTCCCACAGGACCCTTGTTCAATTCCAATTACCAAAAGGAGGTGGCTCTAAACCATCTGTGACTCCAGTTCCAGAGGATCCAACACACTCTCTGACCTCCATGGGCATTACACACATACACACACACACACACACACACACACGGAAGGGAGCGGGTAATTTAAAACAAATCTCTTTAAATCTTTTTAAAAACTTCAAAGCAGAAAAAAAAAACACGACTTGGTCTCAACTATCACCAGTAGATGTTAACAAAATGAAAAAAACAAGAGATACAAAATAATAACTGTTCCCAAATTATATTTCTATGCCCCATTTAATAGTACTGGCAGGGGGTTCTGCGGCATCGTGGATAATTGCAAGTAAGAGCCTTCAATCAAACGCCTGCAGGTTCGTATCCAGTTCTATGTTTTGAAAGTAGCATTTGCCCGGCACTAAAAGAGGACTCAGAAAAAGCAGGCTCCTCGTGATATGAATTATAAACAAATGTCATTTAGTGAAAAGAAAGGAGAGCAGAAAGGGAAGAACCCTGGGCAGGATCAAAGACGAGAGTATTCAGTGACCCACAAGCTTGGACAAGGCTTCACTGAAAACCAAAACAAAACAAAAAACCCAACAGCCTCTTCCAAGTCAATTAATAAATTCTGATGAGAACTGGAAGCGCAAGGCTCTGGTTACAGGTTGTGAGTTTCTCCCCCTGGGTCTCCAGTAAAACTTATGTCCTAGCTCCCCCACAGGACCCATGTGAAGGGAATTCTGATGGACAATTAGACGCAGAGAGGTTCGGGTACTTTCCTGAAGCACACTCGGGTCTACGCATTTCTGCTCGGAATTACCGGGCATGCACCATCCCAGCCAAACTTGAAGAGGCCTGAACACAGCTCTCAAGTCTAGACCCAATCATTGGGCCCTTTGTTTAAAACAACATGAGCTTCATTATATCGGCATACCAGCCTGTCCTCTGGCCCTCTGGCTTGGTCCTGGGTGGCCCCTGGAGTTTGGCACTCTTAAGATGCCCGTCTGTCTGGTCCCCACCCTCCTGCAACCCAGAATGCCAGCAAAGTCCATTTTTAAATTCTCTCAGAAGTTTCACAACCACAGGTTTGAGTAAGGAGCTTGCTGACATTAAACTAAAAATATGAGCTGCAAACAAAAGCCATCTTTTACCAGGACTAGCTGGGGTGTCCCGGGGTTCCGTGTGGTAGCACAAGACCATATTCTTGGCAGCCAGGCCTCCTTAACAACTGTTGTGATCCCCAAAAGGAAGAGAGGCCTGTCTGCCCCTGTGCTGTCAAGGAATCCCTGCCTGTTTGATGCAAGGAACAGCTTTATGGCTCTGCCATCCACCAAGAAACAGGCGTGATGAATTCTCGGCTGAGTCTACTGAAAGTGTTAGCTATCCGCGTAGAGAAGGCGGGAGGCAAAACCCAACCTTATTTCCTTGTTAAGAAACATGTTTCCACCGCCCCCCTCCTCCCTGCAATTAGGAAAGTAAATGATTATTGTAGCAACTCTGAGGCATTTAAAAAAAATGGACTTCGATGCCAAGGTGGCCCAGCACTAGTCTGCTGATCCGGAAGAAATGGGGAAAGGGCTTCCCGAGTCTAAGGCTGGGTGGCAACATACAGAACCGTCTCAGAAAGTCCGACCTGTTGGGTTTCTAAACCGTGCAGCACAGAGAGGGCGCTCCCCCCTCTTCTCTAGCCCCAAACTTTCCTTCTGGATCCCCCGGGATGAGGGGTGCCTAGGCCCTGCCTATCCTGATAGGAGACTTGGTATTTAGCCTAAGTCAGAGAGATGGTGAGGAAGGATTCATTCGTTCCTGTGCTGCAGAAGTCTCTAAATGCTCAGAACCCAAGAAGAAGAGACGAGCCCAGAAACTGCACAAAGTATCCCCGAGAGCTTTGCTGGTCAAAGCGTGGCCCAACAGCTCTGGAGTCCCTAGCTGGGGGATCTGGGGCCCGGAGGTGGTAGACCAGGCCCCTGAGCAACAGCTGTAAGGTCACCGCCGAGCTAGACCCTGGAGTGTTCTCGCAAAATATCCCACCCGATGGAGAGAAGAGCGGGGACCTAGCCACCCTGTCCCCACACCTGCTTTGCAGCTGAGCTTAAAACACGTGGTAGCTCGGCTTGGGGCTTCCCAGGCGGCTGCAGGGACTCACTACCTCGCCGGGGCGTGCACCACTCGCCCGGGGTCCCCAACCAGGAAGAGACTGGGCTGCCTGGCGCGGCGCAGCCGGCTGCCAGCGCCTGCTCCATCTCAGCCCTCACCAACAACCCGGACCGAGTTCTGTAGTCTTCCCATCAATCTTCGACCCGGGCAGCTTTCTACCTTTCTCTGCCACTTATCCAATAGACAAGACACAAAGAAGAAAAGAAAAGAAGAGAAACGAAAAAAATAAAAAAAGAAGGAGGAGGCAACACACGCCACTGTTTCTCCTTGCGGTCTCAACCTCTAGACTGGAGCTGGAAGGAAGAGGAAGCGCACCTTCTCTTCCCATCCCAACTCCGTGACCCGCGGATCCCGGCAGTAAAGAGCCCCGAAGAGGCCGAAGGGAAGAGGTGAGGTTGGAAGAAGCAGAAAGCAGAGCGAGAGAAAAGAAAATATCCAACAAAACCACGCTAACGCGCCCCCTACCTGGGTGCAACATACTTTGGAAATAGAAGATGACCAAGATAAAGGATCCCAAGCAAGTGGCCAGCACCATCCGGCAAATTCTGTTCATCCTCATCACTTCCAGCAGCGCCGGCTTCATGGCTTTGTCCTGGCCGCGGGGACCCGGCTGTCCGGGAGGCGCGTCCGGAGCGCAGAAGCGGGGGACCCCGCCGCGGGGAAACCAGCGCCCGGAAGGCTCAGAACAGAGCTGGCTGGGGCTCCGGAGCTGGCTCCCGCGAGCTTCACCGAGGCTCTCCGAGCCCCCGACTCCGGTCTCGGGGGTGTAAGGCGCGGGAGTTGGTGTGCAAGTGTGGGGATGCGTGGCCCTGGCCGCGCGCTCCTTGCCGGTCCGCCTCGCCTCTGCTCGATGCTCCGGCCGCCTCCTCTGCTGGCGCCTGCGGCCGCCGCTGCCTCCTCGCGGGCTGGGCGACCGGGATGCGAGAAGGAAGGTGCCGCCGCCGCCGTGCACCGGCCTCTGTGACTGTCCAGGCCCCCCTCCCTCCCCTCCCTCGCCAAAAGCTACTTCATTGCGCTCCAGTGATCTATATATTCCAGGGCTGGGTTTTACCAAACGCAACTCGCAGCCCCCGGCGAGGGGAGGGCTCCGCGAGCGGGGAGGGCGGGGCCGCGCCGGGGCGGAGCGTCGCCTCCCCCCGCCCCTACTCGAGACGTGGTCGCGTCCAGCTGTTTCCCGGGGAGTCCGGAGTGCGCAGCACGCTCCCGCAGGGTCCCAAAAGCCCTCAGTCCCTGGGCGGAGCTGGGCCGCTGTCTCGAGGTTGCGTGAACGTTTCCATGACACAACCGGGAGGGCGGGCGGTGGGTGGGGGAACATGAATACGATGCTGTAGGGCTGCCACCCGTTCTCCGGTGTGCCGAGAAGCAGGTTAGATGACAGAGGCAAACGGGGGGACCCTGGTGGCACGCGATTGTTTAAAAATCCCTGGGCGATTTAGCAGGGCAAGTTGCCCCCACGCTCCCCTAAGAGCGGATGCCCTTCTCACAATGATCAAAACTGGGTAGTTTCGTTTTTCTTTCAAAGGACAGTTCAGCTTGAGGGCTGCTTTTGCAGAGGTTGGAGAGAGCGGACTTCAAGTCAAGGTTAGGGAAACTGCACTAGCATCCCAGAGTCTGGCGACAGCTGCTACACCTTTCTGACACGCGCCCTCACCCGCACCCCTCGAGGCAAAGGGTGTTTGTAGCTTTTAAAAAATGTCTCACCAAAGGGTACAGCTTTCTGTAATTTATCCGGAAGTGCATGAGAATCCGTCGGGCAGAGGTGAAAAGATGCCCCTAAAAGTCCAACAAAGTGCTGGGGGAGGGGGGGTGCAGAGGTGAGAACCAAGCCAGCTTAACCTTGGCAGGTAGAGAAGAAAGATGGCGCTGCTTTTCTGTACTGTGTAAAATGTTTTTAAATGTTCAGCTCCATGAAGTTGGGTGGCTTTGGATCAATAAGGTGGACTTGGGTCAATGATAAGGAGATCACTTTTATGCTGGGAAAGCAGGGTTATTGTAAAGCCTGACCTTTCTGCTTTACCATCAAGTGATTTTACAGAAGACTCGATTCCCTAAGACATTGTACCTTTGGATGTGTCTCTTCACAGAGACACTGGTAAATTCTTGTTGAATCTGAATGTAATGGGCCATATCCTCCCCTCAGATTTGACAGACTCACAACTTGCTCTCTGATACATATATCCAGAAATGCTTCTGCATACATATATCCAGAAACCTCCTTTGCCTTCTCCTGAAGTTTTCCCCCCCTCAGCAGAGAAAGTCGGCAGCCTCCTGTGATTCAAAAAGACAGCCAGTTACAGCGAGATATTTATGTCGTCAGTATTATTTTGCTTCTCCCTTTATGAATGAGTTGCTTGCTGAAGGTGGCCGAGATATACATGCTCTAATACAAGCCACCCCCCAGGGAGTCCCCCATATGATGTGAGTAGACACTATAGTATCTCCTTCTAGTGGGAGGATGGGCTTCTTTTGGGGAGTAGGGGTGGGGAGGCATATCCCGAGAGTGCCTGCAGGGCTGTTTATTCCCGGGGTGCCAGTATCCTCTTTCACCAAAGCATAGCAAAGAGGTATTTACAAGCCTTTCATTCCATTATCTTTCTGCCCAGGACAGAAAACCACACTGTCGAGCCTGAACGTTCGTAAAAAGCCAGCCACGCACCCAAGGAAGACATGAGAAATGTGATGCCTTTTGGGTTTTGGAAGCTTGGAGTTGGACCATGTGCTGGAGAAGGATGGTGAGCCTTGCCAGGTGTTCGCGCTTGCCACCGAAATCCCCAAAAATCTGGGTTGGCCCGACATACAGAATGGGAAGAGGCTGTGCCCGTGACTTGCCCCCTCTTCCAAGAAGTGTCCTCTAATTTCTCACTGGGATTCTCTTTCCTCCTCTGTGCTGTGAGCTCCAGACGCGACCCCCGTCTCCAGCCACTGTGCCCTATAGTCAGAACTCCCTCCTGAAGGGGCGAGTTGCCTTCTGAGCCTTCAGAGTTGTACTCTGATGCCCAGGACAACAACTGGCGCACAGTGGATGGAAGTCAGAAACGGCGAGGTATTTGTCTCTTAGACTAGAAAGTTAAGGTGGGACCCGCTCAGGTGGACGGTTGTGGCCAATGGCAACAGACTATGACCCCGTTGTCCACAGCACACTGGCGGTCAGAGGATTCCCATATCAATCTGTAAACACACCAACTGGAAGGAAGTCTCCACGTTCTTTCTGTCCCTGGCCTAACAAAGCCTTTGCCTGTGCTACCTTACTGATAGTGACAAGAAAAAGGACAATGAGCCGGGCGTGGTGGTGGCACACACCTGTAATCCCAGCACTTGGGAGGCAGAGGCAGGCAGATTTCTGAGTTCGAGGCCAGCCTGGTCTACAGAGTGAGTTCTAGGACAGCCAGGACCACACAGAGAAACCCTGTCGAAAAAACAAAAACAAAAAACAAAAACAAAAAAAAGAAAAAGAAAAGGGACAATGGACTAATAAGATGTGGATGAAAAAAAAGAAGATTGTATCTTTTCAGTGCTGACCCAAAGTGAGATAGAGACTGCTCCTAAAGCCAGGTTTTGGGAACTGGAGGAGTGGAGGGGGTAGCTCAGTGAGTAGAGCCCTTGGCTAACATACATGAGGTCCTGGGTTCAGTCTCTGGTCCAGCAAACTAAAATAAACCAGCCTTGTTTTCCCAGTGTGCATGTTAAGACAGGCAGAGTTAGGTGGCAAGGGTGGAGAATCCCTGCTCTCCATGGCTTAAAGCAACCGGGCTACACCAAGAGCTGCCCGTACCTACTGAGGATGGCCAGAGGGGTTGTGCCTTGGGTATGTTTCCCAGAGGAGGTAAACAGCACTTCCAGAGCAGGGGTCCTCAGCCTTACTAACGCTGAAGCCCTTAACTAGAGTTCCTCATGTTGTGGTGACCCCCCCCAACCATAAAATTATTTTTATTGGAACTTCGTAATTATAATTTTGCTACCTGTATAAATCACAATGTAAATATCTGTGTCTTTCGGTATCCCGAAGCAACCCCCCAAAAGGGGGTTGCAACTCACAGGCTAAAAGATGATGTTGTTCTAGAATGGTGCCCTTTGCAAGGCTTGAGAAGAGGGAACATCTCACCAAATAACTAAGTCATCTTAGCCCTCCAGGGGTACGTGGGGGTTTCTGAGCTTCATTTATTGGCCAGGACCTGTCACAAGGCTGCCCGGCATCACACCAAGTCAGGAAGTGTGGTCCTCCTATGAACCACAAGTGGAACATGTGGGGGGGGGCCCGCCTTCCTGCTCACTGATGCAGCCCACTCTTCAGACCTTGTTCCTGTCATTTCTCGGGACTCCCTTTTGCCCCAGGCGGGTGGGGGGGGGAGGAGGGTACTGAGCTCAATTCTGTGCTGGGACCCGCCTTGATCACTCTCCAAAAACAAAAATGCACTTGCAGGCTTGAAAGCCTAGCATGACCTTGGGGCACACTGGGGGGGGGGAGGGGGAAGGGGGCAGGTGATGGTGTAGAAAGTCCCACATCTGCCACGGCCCTTGTTAAATTGATTTTTAAAAAAGAATGAAATAGATGCAGAAATCCATAGCTCCAGGTGGCGCCTTTCGAGAGCGGCAGACAGACAAGGTGTATACCGGAGTTCCTCCGGCTCCAACAGGCTGAGCTCTGCCTCATGCCTGTGGGTTCTGCCCACAATGTACTGTCCTGTTATGGTCTTCCAAAATTGGCACCGTGCCCCTTTCTGCACTTTGTTGGAGGGAGAAATGGACCCAGAGTACAGGGAAGACAGAGAGCCCTTCAGTATCTTCCAGGAAGACGGTGAATGTGTCTCGTACCAACATGGGCCGGGAGTGGGGGGGTGTGGGGCGGGGGGCCTCCCACTGGCTCCTCCAAGGATTGGTTTTTCCCATGTGCATCTCTCCAACACCTCTCAAAACAAGGTCCACTCAGTTAGCCTGAACACAGTCAATATTTGTGGAGCTGAATTTAAAACCATTTGCCTGCAGCACCAGGGAGATTCGGGGTATAAATTTTCTACAGGTAGGTAAACCGCAAACACACAAGCGGGTCACTCACAACACGGCTCTGAGAGCAAGCCCTCCCTCACCCTGCCAGCTTCTCAGAACCAGACTGGGAGGAAAGAAGGTAAGAGAGAAAAGGTGGGGGCATGGGGGGGGGGGACAAGAGACATCTGGGCAGAGGAAAGGATGGAAGGAAGGGGGAGAGAGGATAGAAAATAGAAAGGAAAGAGAGATGGAAGGAGGGACGAAAGCAGGAAGATGGAATCAGTGAGGAGAGGACTGTGGGAAGACACGTCTGCCTACCCTGTCTCTCTTCAAATGTTCCTCCGCCTCTTTCCCCAGCTTAGACCCCGAGAACCCCCATGACCTTCCAGGTCTTTCGGACACTCAGGCTCTACCCAAGCCCACTATAACTGTTTCATCTCTCCAATGGCCCAGAAATCATTTCCTTACTTACATTCATTCCTTGAACCTTGGAAGCCCTCCAACGCCCATCCTCGTAGGCCTTGCGTCCAGTCCTGTCTCTGTCAGAGCCACCCCTCTCCCGGGCACAGCCACGTCCCACGAGCTTTTATGCGCTTCCTTTACCAAGTCGCACCCTCTTTTTACAGAGGAGGAAACTGAGGCAGAGAAAAAATAACGTTAATACTCCAGGGGCTCAGAGCTAGGAAGAGCAGCTATAAGATCTCACACACAGAGCCAGAAGCAGCACCCGTCTGTCCGTCCATCCGTCTGTCCGTCCATCCGTTCTCCAGGACCACCCTCCGCCTCCTGTGCGGACTGGGAGGCAGGAGGAAGGCGACACCATCCCCATCTCTGGATTTGCTTTTGTTTGGTTGGTTGTTTGTTTGTTTGGTTGGTTGGTTGTTGTTTTTCCAGGACAGGGACTCTCCGTGTTGCTCTGGCTGTCCTCGAACGTTCTCTGGAAACCAAGCCTTGAACTCAGAAATCCACCTGCTTCTGCCCGCTCCCCCGCCAAGTTCTGGGATTAAAGGTGTGTGCCACCACCGCCCAGTTATATCGTCTCTCTAAGCCTGACTCTCTCCAACTGGTGACTGCTGTCACTGTCTTCTCAGCCTACCAGATCAGATCCCCCGACCAGATCAGCCCTCCAGGACCCCCCCCCCCCAGCCCTCCTACTGTAACAATACAGTCACAGCCTTTCTGGAGCTCACTGTGATATTCATGTTTATTGGTCATTTATTGCAGTATTCATCTGCATTTGTTTTCCCCAACCTCTATTTTTTTTTTAACCCTCTCCGGGCCCTCCCACTCTATTCCACTCAGACTTGGAACTGTCTTGACCTGCCCTGGGGATCTGATAAAGGCTTTCAGTGAGAGAACCCCCGGAACCCAGAAGCGCCGGGGAAAGGAAGTGGGCTTTGGGTGGGATTTGAAAAGGGAGCCTTGAGTGTCCCCCCACCCTTTGCTTTGAGAAGCAGCTCTCCTAGGTGCCAGGGAAGCCAAGGATCCTGCCAAAGTGGCTTCATCGTCACGAGGATTGCAGGGCTCTATGCGTGGTTCAGAAGCTTCTAGTCCACTGGCCTGAGGGAGCCTCAAAGACCAAACCAATCAGATGTTTGGCGTGAACTACGTGACCAATGCATGACCAAGAGGATTTTCTGTGATTTGGTGCAGGGGCCAAAATAAAGATGCTGAGGAGGTCCCCTGGCAGGGGTGGCACACACCTTTAATCCCAGCAATCCCATAATGATTAATAATTAATTAATGAAGAGTACATTAATCCCAGCACTTGGGAGGCAGAGGCAGGGGGATTTCTGAGTTCGAGGCCAGCCTGGTCTACAGAGGGAGTTCCAGGACAGTCAGGTTATTTATTATAAATAAACCCTGTCTCAGAAAACAAAACACACACAACAAGATACTGAGAAGGCTGGCACAGTGGTACATCCTTAGAAACCCAGCACTCAAAAGACTGAGGCAGAGGACTGCTTCAGGTTAGAGTCTAGCCTGTGCTATATAATGAGACTGCCCCCCACAGTACCCTAACAGTTGACTCCAACCTAGACTCCGGTCCTAGACAGCCACCAACCAATCATCTTGCTCTCCTTGGGGGTTTTGCCTTTTCAAGAGTTTCATATGAATGAAATCATACTGTACACAGTCCTTCAGGTCGATTTCTTCACTTGTTGAAATTCTTAAAAATATTTTTGAAGATATTTTTGAAGATCCGCCTGCCGCCCCTCAGCAGACTGCTACTCCTGGGAACACTGCCAGTCTCACCTGATTTCCCATTCCCACAGCCAGACTCACCTGATTTCCCATTCCCACAGTCAGTCTCACCTGATTTCCCATTCCCACAGCCTGTCTCACCTGATTTCCCATTCCCACAGTCAGTCTCACCTGATTTCCCATTCCAGGCTCACTCTTAAACACCTGCTGTTTACACGGCTCCCTTGAGCTGCTGGGAAATGGCCTTGCCGACCAAATCTAGCATCTTGGACCTGAGCTCCAGCCCACAATGCACCAGCTCCCCAGAGGAAAGCCGCGAGGCTTGGGCACAACGCAGAGATGCTGGCAGGCAGCTAAGCGGACTACATGGCGGTGGTGGTGGGTGCAAGCGGTGTTGATAGAAGTGCTCTCACGATCCAGATGACTCACCACTGCTTCGTGAAAGACCACAACCCCACTATCCAGGTTTCCTTCCTGGACGACACGGAGGCTATATTCTAAATGTGCTGGATCCAGCCGGGCAGGATAGCCACCGGGCTCTGCGTGACCCGTGCTTGGCAATGCGTGATGGCGCGCGCTGGGCGTCTTTGCTTTTGATGACCCCTGGTCTCTGGACCAGCTGCAGCAGATATGATCCACCTGGAAGCCTCGCCACAAGCAGCCTCTGGTACTAGCGGGCAACAAGGGTGACCTGGTGACCCCCCCCCTCGCCAGAGACGCTCATGCTGTCCCAACAGCAGTCCTTGCTCCCAAGTTGGGAGCCCCCTTAGTGAAGACCTCAGTCAAGACGCGGCAAGGCGTAGAGGAAGCGTTTGCCCTGATTGTCCGTGAGATTCAGAGGGCCCGGGAGGCTGGGGCTGCGTCAAGCGAGAAGGCCAGACACCACAAAGCCGTGGGTAGCTGTGGCTGCTCTGTAGCCTGAAGCTCTCAGTCCAGCAAATTGACCCTTGTCTCACGTCAAGGTGATAGTTCTCTTGTCATAAGATTCACCCACCCACCCGCCAATTAAGTTTCCACAGACATCTTTTTATTGTCATTTGGTAAGGGGTTAGGTGGTAGCACGGGGTGTCTGTCCCTCGTTGGCTGGGTTCTGTGAAACTCTATGCAAAATTAATGTTCTCAGCCTTCAAAGCTCCCTCTGTACTGTCTTTTTCTTTCTTCTTCTCCTTCTTTTTGTGAGACAGGTTCTTACTATGTACTATGTAGCCCTGCCTGGAATGCAAGAGCTCTTCCTGCCCTCTCCTCCTGAATCCTGGTATAAAAATATGTGCCTCCCCCCCCAAGAAAATTTTTTTTGAAATTTATGAATCTCTGTGCATATGTGTTTGTGTTCGTGTGTGTGCATGCCAGTGTGCATGTTTTTGTGTGTGCATGTGTGCATATATATTTATGTGTGTGTGCTCACATGTGCATGCATGTGTGTATGTGTGTTCAAGTGTGTGTTCCTATGTGTGTAAGGTCAGAGATCAACCTTGGGGGTCCTTTCTGCACCACCCACTCTGTTGTGACAGGGTCTCTTACTAACATGAAGTAGTCTATGCTGGCTGGCCAGGAAGGCCCAGGGACCCTGATGTCCCATCTTCCCAGCACCGAGACCCTAAGAGCAAGACCCCGTGCCCAGATTTTTAATGTGGGTTCTAGGAAGGAAACTCAGATCCTCAATGCTTGCAAGGCAAGCCATTAGCCACAGAGCATCTCTCTGGGCCCCTGAAATTCATTTTAATGTAGTCCCTTTTCAGTCCTTCATGGTACATTTTACTGCTGTGCAGAGTATCACTAATGTTACACCCAAAGCCACTGATCCACATGGCAAGCATCTATGCGTACATGTGTGTCACACAGAAGACAGAGCCCTGAAATGTTAAAGGACTGATGGACAGTTGCTAAGAGTCAAAGGTGGGATTTGAACCAAGGTTTTACAGCACCATGAGGCATACTTCAGAGTGGATCTAGCATGTTTCTGTGTCTCCTGTGTCTTTCTGTGTCAGCACAGTGAGATCCACCCTCTCGGCTGCAAAGGGCTGACATGATAGACCACAGAGGAGGAAACAGACAATACAGGGCTGGGACTTCTCTGGCCATCCGCCCCCCCACCTTGGCGCCCTGAGTCTTCCTCACACTCAGACTCCCCTGTGGTGCTTCAAATTTACCAAGTCTCCTGGATGAAGGCCTCAGCCTGCCCCTCCTCCCTCCCGGCAAACAATTCTTGAAAGAAGATGGTGGGAGGAGCAGCCACGGAAAGCCACTGGGCACACAGTCCCACCCTTCTGTGTCTCCCTGTGCCCCGGGGGGAGTGAAGGAGCACACCTCTCTGGGTGGTATATGACCCTCTCTCGAGATGAAAGGATCCCCTCTAACCCAGTGCCCCGCCCCCAAGCATGGTGAAGTGATAGAGTTTGGAAAAAAGGAACCACCCAAACACTCAGTGTTGAAGACTTCTCTGGACAGTCTCTTGGGTTTTGGGGTACAGGCAGCCTGAGAAGTGACTGTTGAGTGTTTTACCCCTGAAACGCAAAGACTCCTGGGTATTAAAGAAAAAGAAGCAGCAATATGAGGTAGATGAGACTGTGGGGAAAAAAACAAAAATAAAAAAAAAACAAAAAAACTTATGTGAAAAATGAAAGCAAGAAGCTTTAACTTCGATACTAAAGAGTCAATAGAAAACAGCCGAGATGACCTCGCCTAGTTCAGGAACATGAGAATAAGAAGTGTGCAGGAGATTACTTCTCTCACACACACAAAAGGAAACAGCTGGGTAACTGAGTGTGAACCAGCATTTTAAGTTCAGGGGTTACCATTGAACCAAAGACGGAAGGCACCATTTTAGCCTATCAGAGAAGGAAGGGTTTTTGTACATAATGCTTCCCCATTTACCTTGGAAGATACAATAAGGAGACATTCATCCACTGCTGGTAGCCAGGTCCCTTTCCCATGTCCTGGGAAGTCCTTTCTCCCAGCCATGGGGCAGACGCACCACACCCTGGTGTTTCAGGCTTTGAACGCAAGCAGATAATGCGTTTGCCTTTGGAGAATCAGCACGTGCCATTATTAAGCTCAGTCTTGGCGCATGTCTGGTGGGAACATCTTTCCCAGACTCCTTTTCTGCCTGCATCCCGGCTCCTGCTGTAGCTGGTACCCAGATCCCAGGCACTGCAGGTCTAGATGGAGAGAACCACAGGGCAGCAGGGACCCAAGTGTCTAAGGGGACTTGGCCCATCTCTCCCCATCAAAGGTCCCTTCCTCCCAGGCAGTACACCAGAACAAAGGATTCCCAAGGTCAGTCAAGGCGAAGTGTATTCTGTTATTCAAATGTGTTCTATTTTTTCCATGTGTCGTGATAAAAACGTCTGTGAATGTTAGTTTTATCTTATTGTGGTTTGTTTTCCTGCTTGCGGTTTTTGTTTGGTTATTTGAACTGTCAATTTGACACATCTAGAGTCGCCTTAGAAAGGGGTCCCAGTGAGGGACTAGCTCACTGGGACTAGCTCTAGGTTGGCCCATGGGCACATCAGAAGAGGTTCATCGCGATGAATGAGAAGACCTCTTACTGTTGGTGTTGAGTATTCACCAGAGAAGACTGCTTGGGTGTGACTTTAAGGCAATAGAAAGTCTTTATCAGCCAGTCGGCAGCTACACTGGGTGTTCAGGATCCCAGTGTAACCCTGAGCCTTTCTCAGAGTGAGCTTTTAAGCACAAACACCATGTTCTGGGTTGACCTACTACCGTTAACAGAATGGTTAGCAGAACCTCAGAAGCTGAAAAAACGAGGTTAGTAAAGACTTTCCCAGGACTATGGGCTTTTCATTTTTGGCAGATGGCGCTGTCTACACTCGCTGCGTTTTACAGCCTGAATGGCACTTCCATCATGGAGTCAGCTGTGCTAAGGGCTGGGGGCCTGTTACACTGTGGGTGGCAACATTCCCTAGGTCAGAGATCTTGGCCTATCTAAGAGTAAAAAAGGCATGTGTGCTAGCACGCATGCATTAACCCCTTGCTCTCTGCTCCTGACTGGGTGTACTGTCACTAGTCCTCCTGTATTCCCACCGCCGTGACCTCCTTGCTCTGACGGACGCAACCTGAACGTATTGTGAACTAAATAAGCCCTTCCGTCCTCATATCACTCTTATCAGAGCGTTTTTATCGCAGCACTAGAGAAAGAACTGAGACCGTGTTCAGGTCTGACCTGGGGAGAGCTGAGAGAGGGGGGAGGAGGAGGAGGAGGAGGAGGAGGAGGAGGAGGAGGAGGAGGAGGCAGACTCGGGTCTCCTCCACACATCTCGAACTGGCCGCAGCTGTGAGGACCGAGCTGCGCCCCACAGTTTGGATATTGATGTCCTGGTGACCAGTGTGAATGTGTTTGGAGACATTACCCGTCATGGTTAATCTTCACTGTCAGCTTGACCAGATGGTCTCCATCGTAACGTCTTAATGGAAGGGGGCTCCCATCCTGAACGTGAGCAGCTCCATCCCACGGGCTGGGGTACCACACTGAACAAAAGGGAGGAATTGAGTTGGGTACCACTGTGTACGCATTGTCAAGCCTCCCCAACCCCGACAGACTGTACCCTCAAACTGTGAGCAGAAACAAAGCCTACCTTAAGCTTCTTCCTCAGGCACTTTGTCACAACTAGTGAACAGTAACTAAAAAAGGCTCTCGTGATAGAAACCAGCATTAAATACGGCCATGAAGATGGGTCCTAATCCAACGGGACTGGAGTCATAAGGGGGGAAAAAAACTGCTTTGTGCGCATGCGCAGAGGAAAGGCCATGCGTAGAGACACTGTGAACACAGTTAACTGCGAGTCTCCCCAGGAGCCGACTTGGCTGACTTTACCTCGTACTTTGGCTTTCAAAGCCACAAGAACATGTTGTTTAAGTTGATGGCATTTTGTTACGGTAGCCTGGGTGACTCACAGTGACGTGGGTTCATCTCTTTACAGAGGATGTCTGTCATGCTCAGCGCTTCCGAGTATATTCGATCATCCCTTCTACGGTAGGAAAGGCAGCCTTGCTCTCCCAGCAGCCTGCAGACTCTGCTACTCTGGCAGAAGTCTGTCCTGGAGCAGCTGGGAAGTTTGTGGAAGCCAATCCCAGGTTCCTGCAAGGTGAGCCGTGGAGTCGTGCCAAGGAGCAGTGTTATAAATCATCGTGAACTCGGTGGCGCAAAACGAACGTGCAGTTCGACACACCCCTGGGAGCCACAAGTCCGAAATCAGGGAGTTGGCAGAGCAGTGCTCCTTGGAGACGCTATATGGGAGTCCTCCCTGGGCAAGTCCAGCCTTTGATGACTCCAGGAATTCTCAAGCTTGTGGGCACACTACTCTGACCCCTGGCTGTGGCTTCCTTTGTGTTTGTGTTTCCTCATATTGTGACTCTTGAATAGACCCCTGTCGCTGGATTTAGGACCGACTCAGATAATCCTGGGTGATAGAGGTCTCTAACATACCTGCTGAAACATTCCCCAAACTAAACCACATTTACCGTTCCCAGGCTTATGAGCTGGGCATCTTCTCAGTGACCACCCTTCAGCTCACTACAGACAGGAAATCAAAACATTGTTCCCTGAACAACCCCCTAGCCTCTGATTTCCCCGTTCAGTAGGCACACACCTGCTTCTCTGACCTGCCTGGAATTTCTATGAACTATAAGGAACCCCTGAAACACTCATGGTCATTATTTTTTAAAACGAAGTCAGTAAATCTGCCTGGCTTTAAACTTGCTATGTAGCCAAGGATATCCTCTTTACCCAGTCTCCCCGGTGGTTAGATTGTAGTGTGTGCTACCTTGTCTGGATGTAACAATCTTAAGGCGATGGAGCCTTAAGCCAAGATGGCCCTTGAGCCAAGAACTCTGATTGCTACATATTTGGTTGTTCAATCTGGATACGGCAGGCTCTGGCACCTGTCCTTCATCTGACTGTAGAATTACCAGTTAAGCTTGGTTATTGGGCTTTTGGGTTTGTTTGTTTGTTTGCTTGTTTGTTTGTTTTTTGAGACAGGGTTTCTCTGTGTACCCTTGGCTGTCCTAGAACTCACTCTGTCCCAGAACTCAACCTCCAGCAGTGCTGAAGATTGAAGGTGTGTCTTGCTGCACCAGGCTAAGCTTGGTTATTGTAAATGTGACTCATGAGTAACATTAATATTATGAAATCAAAGGGCTTCTTCTTTTTTTTAAACGTGCATTGGTGTTTTGCCTGCACGTATGTCTATGTGAGAGTTTCAGATCTTGGCGTTACAGACAGTTGTGATCTGCCATGTGGGTCCTGGGAATTGAACTTGGGTCCTTTAGAAGAGCAGTCAGTGCTCTTAACCACTGAGCCATCTCTCCAGCCCCCTCAAAGGGGCCTTTTTTTGGGGGGGTTGGTTTTTTGTTTTTTTTTTTCCGAGACAGGGTTTCTCTGTGTAGCCCTGGCTGTCCTGGAACTCACTCTGTAGACCAGACTGGCCTTGAACTCAGAAATCCTCCTGTCTCTGCCTCTGCCTCCCAGAGTGCTGGGATTAAAGGCGTGTGCCACCACCGCCTGGCATAAGGGGCCTTCTTAATATGGCCTCTACCAGGATTAGTAAGGGGATGCCTCTGGCCCCTCAAAATGAGATTTCCCAGAAATATTGTTGAGTTGAATGACGGGTATCTGGCACCAAAAAAAAAAAAAAAATTTTTTTTTATTCTATGAGTTTAGATCTCAAATATTCGAGATGCTAAGTGCTCTCTTTATGATAATGACTAATCTGGTCTCTGAAAATAAAATTAAGGATGCTGATCAGCCACAGGAGAGCAGTGAATGCTAATTCCCAGCAGCAGGATGTGAATCTCCAGAGCCGCAGCATACCCAGCGGGGAGCGATCCTGCTCCTAGAGAGGTTCTGCTGGGGACAGTTTGCCGGATAGTCCTGGATAGTCCTCCGAGTGAGTTCGCCAATAGCACTAGGCTCAGAGTTCCGACCCACCTGGCACCAGCCAGCCAGGTGTCTTAAACAAATCACTCCCCTTCACGGCATCAGCACCTGCCTGAGATGAACCCCAAGAAAGCAACATGCTGATAGACAAGGGTTGGTTAGGCCCATGTTAAGGGCCTGATGTGGTGACCTCTCAGTAGGAACATTATGCAGGGGAAGGGACTCACTCTTTCTGCCTAGACTGAATTGCTAAGTCAATGCTATGTAGATGAGAAGATGCATTTTTACAACTAGCTTACGCTCAGAGGGTTGAATTTTAACCAAGCCAATCATGAAATCATCCCGCATGACAGATTTCTAACAGCTAATGCAGCTGCATTAGCCCAGAGCATCTGACCCAGGTCAGCACCTCCAAATGCCCAGAACCAAGATGTGCTTTCTGAGGTGAGGCTGGATTAAGACATTACTGGGCTCAGATCTCAAGCTGTGTGTTGGGCTCCGGGGCTCTCTCCAGCCCTGCACTCTGCTGGTCCTTGTATTTTCCCCCCCAAGGTGAGGAGCTGTTCCCCAAACCCCAAGCTTCCCTTCTTCAGCTGGGCACCCACCCTATCTCCTAACAGCTCAGCACGGCTTCTGCTGCCTTCTGATTGGCCCAGCTGTGATCACCTGCCCACCCAGCACCTACCACGGTGGGCGGCGGCCAGAGGCTCTAGCATCCCTCTTACTCACTCCTGGCGTGACGGTTAGTATTGTCTGACAACCAGATGAGGCATTTCCAGATATAAAGAGGTCCCAAGGAAAGGAAGGGCTGTTGTCTCCCGTCGCTTCCGGGGTGGACCAAATTCTTCCGGAATTTGCCAGGCTGTCAGCGTTAGATGGAGACGGCCGAGGAAGCCATCTTCATGGACTGAGAAGTTCTGGGTCTTGAACCGCTCTGGCGTACCGGTGGAAACACCCACCACGCACCACGAGAGCCAGGCTAATAAGTAAGTCCCTTTTGTAATATCTTTCATTCCGTCAGTCCGATCCGTTAAAGGACCCTACCTAGCCTGCCTAGGTGACATGCCCCTATGCTAAACCCAGAAGTGGGGACATCCCATCTGCATCGTGAAGGGAGAATAATACTGAGAAGCCCAAGTGAAAGATGCTGGGATCTCACCCTGGGGTCCGCCCTGAGAGACCGAGATAGAGCCTGTTGTAAGAAGACATGTTGGGTGCATTCATTTCTTATGGCTGCCCTAACAAACTCTCAAAAGAGGGGGAGGTTTAAATGACACAAATGGATCATCTTACAGTCCTAGGAGTCAGAGATCCAAAAAAAAAAATCAGTCTACTAAGGCTGACATCAAAATGTCACCAGTCTGGGCCCCTTCTGGAGGCCAAGGGAAATAAATATCTGTTCTCTTTCCTCTTGTATTTACTGAGGGCCACCTGCTTTGGCTCTTGGTCCCTCTACTGTCCCAAAAGTCACAGCAACCAGATGAGGTCTGGAATCAACTAAGAGACTGTCCTCTGTGGAGCCTGTGGCCAGGTGACCTTGACGGACAGGCAGAAGCAACGGTACAGGCAAAGGGGACAAAGGGTATCCAGGCCAGGGCAAGCTCCTCTTTCTCTATCTCTCTCAAAAAACTGAAAAAGCAAGGACCGTGTGCAGAGCAGAAGTTCGACCCAGGATGCTGAAGGGGCATTGAAAGTCAGGGCTAAGCTTGCTCGAAAGAGTTCCAGAGAAGCTGGAGCTGAGTTTGGTTGTTAAGTTCTGGTTGTTTTCCATCAGTTTCACTATGTAGCCCAGGTTAGTCTTAGAAATATCACAATTCTCCCGCCCCAGCCTCCCCAGTCCTGAACCTGCAGATCCCACCTCACCTAGCTTGTCTGTAGTCTGTATTCCAGACAGCCACAGAAGAGCTGGGATAGTTATCACTAGGGAATACGGATGGGCCAGACCCCAGGGCGATAGCACATGGCCAGCAGAATCTGATGTTGTTGATCCCCCTGCCTGCGACTTGATCCCCCGTCACAGCCTTGACTGTTGAAGTGCAAGGCCGGCCTTTTCTCGGGTCTGGGCCCTCCACTTGTCCCTCCCCTGGGATGCCCTGGGTCGCACAATGGCTGACTTTGGGAAATGGCCAAGTTCAGGTCTCTCCAAGTCTTAGCTCCTCACTAGGGGATAGACAGACTGGGCGTTCGGGGAGGGGGGGAGATGCATGGTAAGGGGTGCTCCCCTCAGCCTTTCTGAGACAGCACCTTCCAACCCCGTAGCCTCAATCACAGAATCCAGTTTTATTTCCTCCGAGTCCCTTGGGTACCCTTTGAGCCAAGTATTTCTGCCTATGTCTCCAGCTTTTTCATTGTCGAGTTCAGAGTGACAGCCCCGCATGAACACAGTCTCGATATTCAGACCACATCAGTCAAGAAAACAGACGAAAGAACCCAGCAATCCCTTTTCTCATCAGCACACTTGAAGCTGAATTCCTCGGTTCTTTGACCGTCCGTATTTCCCCAGCCTCCCACACGCAGGTTCTGCTGTCTTTGGGCTGCTTCTCTGCTTCGAGATAAGAAAAGAATTCTTCCCTGAGGCCCCATCAGCATAGCCAGAGAACAGAGTATGGACTTCCAAGGAAGCTGGACTCGGCTGACTCTCTTCCAGAACCTGGAAGTAGCCAGAAAGAGCAGGTGACAAAGGAAGCAGGGGGGGGGGGAGCCCGTGTGGCTTGTGCAAACACCGTGTGGAAGGTTCTGACCCACATCCATCAGGGTAACAGCTGGGGCAGAGTGGTCAGAAAAGTTCACCCTTACAGCCGTCATCCTAGCTCCATCACTGACCGTGTGCATCTGTTGATACAGGCAAGTTCCCTGACGCCCTGAGTGCTTCATTTCCTCCTCTGCAGGTGGACCAGACTGGCCCCCTCTCCCTCCCCAGGTGCAGCACTGATTACCTTTGGTAGAATGGGAAAATCCGCTTCCTGTAATCAGCTGATTACAAGGGGCAGTCGGTATAGCTGGTACTAGGCACCCGCCACTTCCTGTGTTTTCCTTGACGGCTTCCAAGCGCCCTGCACGGGCAATTCTCGCTCTTCCTATTTAACCGAGGAGGGAGCAGAGGCTCAGATGGTGCAAGGGAGTCTTAGCCCTTACATCTGCGTCACCTGCCCAAGTGCCCCCCGACAGCTAGGCGGAGTGGTTCTGCCGTCCTCGGCATGCTAACTGTGCAGCTACTTGCTGCCAGTCTGAGTCTGAGTCTCCCTCCCCTCCCCTCTCTCTCATGCCACCCCACAGCTAACTATGTAGCCCAGGCTGTGCCTCAAACCCATAGCAATAGGCCCACTCAGTCTCCCAAGTGCTGGGGTACAAACCTGTGACATCACATTTGACAAAGTTTTTTTTTTTTTTTTTAATTTGTGCTGAGAATGTACCCGAGCCAAGACGGCCCCCTAAGGGTAGGAGGGGGGTCCTCTTGGTCCTTCAGGAGCTCAAAGGAGAAGGGACAGAGTGTAACATAGCCCTCTTTCATCCAACAGTGGCCAGTTCTCTCCTAACCTCTCTGAACCCATGACTGGCACATAGCAGGGCTTTAAAAAAAAAAATACTTGTTAATCAGATAAGAACTGAGAGGAGTTGGGTGTGATCGCTTCCAGAAGCAGACACAACAGGTCTACCCAGAGGCAGGGTAAGTACTGGGCACATTTCCACAGCTAGCAAGACTCGTGTCCAGGATTAGAAGGAAGAATTTTGACAGTGGATAGATTATCAATAGCAGATCAGCTACATAAAACACAGGACGGCCAGGCCAGGGAGATGGCTCAGCTGGTAAAGGTGTCTGTGGCTGAGACTGACGACCTTTGACCCAGGGCCCACATGGCGGGGTAGAAACACAGACTGACTCCTTCAGATTGTCCTCTCCCTCCATACCTGAGCTATGGCACAAATGTACACACACACACACACACACACACACACACCCCGCTAAGTGAATGAATAAAAAGAAATACTTTGAAAGTTTTCCAGTTATATTTATTTATTATCTGTGCATGTATGTATGTATGTATGATGTATGTATGTATGATGTATGTATGTGGCCACACACATGAAATAAGTAAATCAATATCCTTTTAAAATTTACATTTATTTTTTTGTTCTCTCTTTCCACCATACGGACCCTGGGGATTGAACTCAGGTCAGGCTTGGCGGCAAGTGCCTCTACCCATTGAGCCATCTTGTCAGCCCTACATAAACTATTTTAAACGCTGTACAGTCAAATGTGGAAATGCCAGGCAGCAAGGACAGTCAGGGGATCGTTTCCATGGACACCCTGTTGGCTGTGTCTTGCACAATGGTAGGTTAGGTAAGAAGCCAGCCACAAAGGCACTCGTGGAGTGTGGCGCGTCGCACAAACTTGAGAAAAATGATGGGGGTCAGAGGTCAGAGGTCAGAGGTCAGGATCCCAGGGACTCCTGAGGGCCCAGGAAGGTTTTGCTTCTTAGCCAGGAACTGGTACACAGGTCCAGTCGTTTGTGACGACTCACGGAGCGGACAGCCTGGGTCTGTACATTTTCCTATGTTAATCTTTATTTAGAAGGTTTGTGTTTTAAGTGAAGATGCCCGCAAATTCATTCATTTTGGCTCCTTGAGGTACAATTTGCCTGGCATGGTCTGGTACTCACTATGTAGCCCAGGCTGGCCTTGAACCCTCAGTCATTTCCCTTCTCCCTCGGCCTCCCAAGGGCTAAGGTTCTAGGTGTGAGCCACCCTACTCAGGTACCTAACTTTATTTTAAACATTAGTCCCGGTGTCAATATTCCAGAAGATTCCAATGATTCCCACAAGTTGAAACGGCATGAGCTGATGTCACTGAAGCCCTTGGCCTGGAGCAGGGGAGACTCAGTAAACACTTGTTACCATTACTGGGATCATGTCGGGACACTCCCATTTGTCCCAGGAGAATTTTTAAGGGATACCAGGACTCATGCACCAGGGGTCCACCTTAAGAAGGCAGGGGTGGGGGGTGGCATACAGGAACAACCCCCACTGCTACCCAGATCTGCCTATTGCCAAAGCCAGAGCTAATCCCCCATGGGAGAGAGCCTGGAGCCCAGGCAAGCTCCTGCAGGGCCTCCCCCACCCCGCCCCGCCCCACTGCTCTGCATGTTGGTTTGGTTTTTTTTTTTCCCCCCCTACTACACACACAGGACACCTTATTGTAACTTTTGGCTCCTGGATACAGACCAGGCGTGTGGGGTTTTAGGGAAAGCAGGTCAGCTGCCCAGAAAAGCAGGCACCAGTGCCAGAACACATTGCCACCGAGCTCACCACGTCCCACAGCAAAACCTCTGTTACTCGGTGGGAGCCCGCCCCTGTCCTTTCTTCCTCTCAGAATAACTCGGCCTCATCCTGGGCCGGGGTCTCCCTCCAGAGCTACTCCATTGTGCCACAGGCATGTGAGTATGCGCTCACACAGACAGTCCCACACTCCTCAGTCAGCTCATCGAACTCTCTCTCTTACCGGGAGCAGCCTGTGAGGCAGGAGTCTGTCTCCATCTTCCAGAAGAACCTTGAGAAGCCACACAGTTCCTCAAATATGGTCCCATATGATTCTGTGTCACGGCCATCAGCCCCATAAGGCTCTCCATCCTCCTAAGCAAACCCTAGAAATGTGGTTCTCAACCTTCCTCATGCTGTGACCCTTTAGTACAGTACCTCATGTTGTGGGGAAACCCCCCCCCAACTATAAAGTTATTCTCGGTGCTACCTCCTACCTGTCATCTTGCTACCATCGTGAATCATAATATAAATATCTGATATGCAGGATATCTGATATGTGACCCCTGTGAAAGGGTCGCTCAACACCCCCCATCCCAAGGAGTCAAGACCTACAGGTTGAGGACCCTAGAGCAGAGTCTGGCCATACAGCTGGGGACTGAGTTTCACCACAGCATGGGCGTCTTTAGCCACAGCAACCCTGAGAGCTACAGTGATGCGAGCTCACACCCTGCCATCCCTCACACACAGATGCACAAGGCACAGATGAGGTTGGGGGCATGTGGGACCAGTCATGGAGGTCAGATACTTCCTGAGCGTTTCCTCTTCCTCAGGAAAGGGAGAGATTCGTTGCCAAAGCTTATACGGGTAGAAGTCACACTCTAACAGGTAACTGCCCCACGATCTTCTTTCTGAGGGGCTGAGCCCAGATCTCCCCATGTCTTTTATGATGTCCCAAGATGTAGAGACTAAAATGGCGGGCCCTGGATCATCTCTTACCACTCTGTGGTCAGCGGTCAACACTGGCGCATTTCTGTACATCTTTCTAAGCGACTCTGTGGCCACAGTAGGCATGGGGGTGGGGGGCTGGGACATTCACAATGGCAACACACTGGTTTCTCATTGGACGGTGGGGAGGGCTGAGAGTCTGGGCCTCTCTCTGTGGGGACTGTCCTCTGAGCTTTGTGGTGGCTGGGCCACAAAAGTGAGTATTCCACAGAAGAGCAGCTCTTCCTCAATCCCCGTACAAAAGAAAGCACACCACCTTGCGTAAATGCTAGACACCCTCTAAAACGGAGAACAGACCAATGACTCTCTGCTGTTGGAGTGGGGAGGGAGAGAGGAGTAAGTAATATGAACCCGGGAGATTTTTGGAAGAAGTGAGTGTATTCATTGTCCCACCACGAATTGTGGTGACAATTTCATAAGCATACAAAACTATCAAAATTCACCCAACATGTGTTTTATATACATACAGTAATTCCTCAATAAAACTGATAAAAATGAAAATTACACAGGAAAAAAATAAACATGCATCGGTTTTTGTTTACTTGAAGCAGCTTCTGGTACGGCAAATGTGTGGTTTTTTGTTTTTTGTTTTTTTTTTTTTTTTCAAGGCAACGTTTCTCTGTGTAGCCCTGGCTGTCCTGGAACTCACTCTGTAGGCCTGGCTGACCTTGAACTCCTAGACCTGCCTGCCTCTGCCTCCTAAGTGCTGGGATTAAAGGGGTGCGCCTTTCCTCTTTTTATCTCTTTTTGTTTGTGGTTTCAAGAGTTTCAAGCGTCCACAACTGACTTGAGATTTAACGGAAGAGGGCACTGAATTTTTACCCTACTGCCTCCACCTCTCCAGGGCTGGAACTAAGATGCGTTCCGCCACACCTGCAGTCATTTGATGATGGGGAGCCCAGGACCTTCTGCATCACGGACACTCTACCGACTGAGACACTGAGACACACCCCGAGCCATAAAAACGGCTTGTTTTGTTGTTGTTTTGGTTTGGGTTTTTTGTTTTTTTTTTTTTTTAATTTCATCTTTTACAGATCTTTTAGATGCTACCCCATGGGTTGGAAAAATCAACCAGTCCACCAGACACCATCTTTGCAGTTTATTGTGCCATCTTCCTCGTCATCACGTGACTGTCATCAACTCGGTAAGGACTTTGTTATTCTTGAGAATAATACCTTTTCAGTTCCTCACACCACACGCCTCCCCCCTCCCCATCGCTTGCTACATTGTTATAGTTAGACACTCTCTGCTTCTCCCCAGGTGTGTGACCTCTCTCTTTTTCCAAGCATTGTTCCGGTTCTGCAACAAGGTAGCTTTGGCGTTGCCAGTTTTGAGACTCCAGCCTTTTAGAAGAAACCCTCCTCCTTTGCGCATGCCCAGGACCTGCCTTTTATTGTCTTCCAGAGACACAGGGCCATGGCTGGGATAAAATATATCACCGGCTGTGTAGAGCTCGGTTACAGAAAGCAGCTTCTTCCGGGAAGACCCCGGAGGTGGCTGTTGACCTCATCGGCTGTGTGAGCGAGCAAGCCTTGAGCTGGGGGCTGGGAGATAGCGCAGAGGGAAGTGTGCTTGCTGTGTGCGCACACAGCAATCTGAGTTTGTATCTCCAGCACTGGAATAAAAATTCAGGCGTGGCAACATGTACTTGACACCCCAGTGCGGGGGGATGAAGACGGGAAGATCTCGGAGGGCTCCGTGGCCAGCAATCTGTCTGAAATACTGAACCTCAGGTTGAGTGGGAGACCTTGTCTCAAGAAGAAAGAGAATAAGCCGGGCGTGGTGGCGCACGCCTTTAATCCCAGCACTTGGGAGGCAGAGGCAGGCGGATTTCTGAGTTCGAGGCCAGCCTGGTCTACAGAGTGAGTTCCAGGACAGCCAGGACTACACAGAGAAACCCTGTCTCGAAAAACCAAAAAAAAAAAAAAAAAGAAGAAGAAGAAAGAGAAAAAAGGAAAGAAGGAAGGAAGGAAGGAAGGAAGGAAGGCGATAAGCAGAGGAGGTAGAAGAAGAAAGGAGGAGGAGAAGGTAGAGAGTGATAGAGAACACCCTGATTTTTACCTTTGGCCTGTACACTCAAAAGCAC
Source organism: Apodemus agrarius (assembly GCA_964023405.1). Taxonomy (NCBI): domain Eukaryota; kingdom Metazoa; phylum Chordata; class Mammalia; order Rodentia; family Muridae; genus Apodemus; species Apodemus agrarius. Next base: position 45,998,076 of record OZ030026.1, on the reverse strand, counting down.
ACACACACACACACACACACACTCCTCACAAACCCAGACACATAAAACAAAATCATAGGCTGTCTGAATGGTTTAAACAACCCTGTCCACCCAACGGGTCTTGTCCTGAACTTGCTGTGCAGCCAAGGGTAACTTTGAACTTGTGACCTTCCTGCCCCTACCTCCCCCGGGATTACAGATGTGCACCACTGTGCCCCATTTGCGTGACACCGGGGACCAACCCCAGGTTTCTGCTAGGCAGGCCTGATACCACCTGGATTACATCTCCAGCCTCGGCACTCACGGCACACTGAAGACTGCAACCCCAAGTCCAGGGAAGCAGCGTGATGGGTTCCGGGGAAGTCTCGTCTCCTTCATATAAAGACATTAATCCCAGTCACAAGGGCTCCACCTTCCAATAATTATCTACTCAATTATACTACCGTCACACTAGGGACAAGGGCGTCAATAAACCCCTTCAGGGTGGGACCCAAACACCCAGTCCGTGGCAATTTCATTACGTTCAGTATCATTGCCTGGTTTCAGGCCCTATCGCTAACCCTTCAGAATGGTCTGGCTGCTTAAAGGTGTGTACCACCACTCCTGAATCTGGAACTTGCTTTGTCCCAGGCTGTTCTTGAACTCAGAGATCTGTTTGCCTCAGTCTCCTGGGATTAAAGGCATGTACTACCTTGTCTGGGCCTAAACTTTTCATGGCTACTATGCCTCAAGATCTGGATCAAAAGCATGTGTCTTCCCATGTCAAGATCCGGATCTGAAGCCTGTGTCTTCCAGCCTCAAGATCTGGATCGCAGATGTGTCTTCCTTCTGGATTGTGGTTCGTTCCAGATGTAGTCTAGTTGACAACCAGGAATAGCCATTACAGTGTGCATTTGTGTCTGTGTGTGTTTGTGTCTCTGTGTGTGCCTATGTATGTGTGTGTCTGTCTCCATGTGTATGTTTGTATATGTGTCTACACATGTGTGTGTCATGTGTGTTTATATATGTGTATATATGTATCTGTGTGTGTTTGTGTAGGTGTCTGTGTGTATGTGTGTATATGAGTGTGTACCTGTGTCTGTGTGTGACTGTGTATGTGTATGTATATCTATGTCTGTGTGTGTATGTGTGTGTGCCTGTGTGTGCATGTGTCTCTCTGTGTGTATGTGTGCATACTACTAAATAAATAAACACAATGAGACTCTTCTCTTCACACCTCCTCTTCAGCTCTCCCCACATGACCCTCAGAAGCATCTGTGAAACACAAGTGCTAACAGAACACTAAGCAGACGGGCCTGGGTGAGTTTCAGGAGAGAGACAGTCACCGCTCCCAGAGCCTCTCTCTCCCAGCCTATGCTCTGTTTCGCCGCACTTAGAGTGACGGCGGGGCGGGACGATAGGTAAGGACGGCTGAGTCACGGTGGGCAACTCCTTCTCAACCTTCACATGTCTCTCCTACTTCACATCACACCGTGAGTTCCTTGAGCCTCTCTGAGTCAGCAGCATCTAAGGAGCAGTTGAGACTATTTAGGAGGGAGAAGGTCATGTCAACCCACGACACCCCCTCCAGGAAGAGGGAACCCGCTAGTCATCAGCAGTTGGTGGATTCATCCCAGAGCCGACCCCTCTGAGTAAGGGTGACTGGCCCTCACATGGTCGGGTGTTCAAAGCCTTGTTTGAATGTTCCCACGGGCCGCCTTCTCCTTCAGACCCAGGATTCTTGGGTCATTCTCACCCTCTTATGGGGTTGCTAAAATTCCTTTCTTGGGAGCTAGGAAAACAACACCTACCCCTCTTCCCAGGGCCCCAGTGACAAACCAAGGTGCAGGCATGATTCCACCAAAGCTTGACTGGGGGGGACCAAGGGCATCCTTAGCCTTACAGAGCAGTGTGCAAGGGATTATGGGCAAGAGCACACATCCTCGCATGAGCCGCACTGGAAGGTCTATACCCAGCGGGGATTGCTGTGGCTGGGCTATTCTCACCCAAGGGAAGGAGGCCAGGACGAGCTCTTTGAAGTTTATATGGAGTTGCGCAGACCCAGCTGCAGGCATGCCCTCCTGTGATTACAAGTCTAGAGGTGGTCCTGAGGTAAGGGAGCAGGAGGGTGATAAAGATAATAAAAAAAAAAAAACCCATAAGTTTGGTACACCCCATTGATTTCGATGTATCTGTGACAGCTGTCAGCAAGCTTTTAATAAGAACAGGGCACGAGTGTGTCACCGCGGAGTCTCTTTTTGATTGGGGAACAGAAAGTCTTAGGGTTCCAGAAGCAGAACAAAAGCAGGATAGCAAACACCTTCCTGTAAGTGCCATCTGTGCCTGAGGGTCAGGTCGACCTCAGTTTTAGCCTGAGGTCAGGTCAGGTCAGGTCAGGTCAGGATTCAGCAAATAAGTTTTTCTCACTTCAGGATAATGGCTTCCCCCTGGGCTGTGTAGACGGAATTCCCCTTCAAGGCATCCTTCGACACCTGTATCGTCTGCCACCTCCCCGAAGTGCACGTGCACTTAGGGCAGAATTCTGTACGACTGGCTGAGAAGGTAGTTGACCTCTCCGGGAGGGTCTTATGAGCTTGGAAGAGAGGCAAAATGTCAGGGGGCCCAGTTCTGATGCTTTTCCAGGAACAGACTCAGCAGAACGCCAGATGACCGTGGCTGTCTGGCTCAGAGTCCCACAACACGCCCCTCTACTGAGCGGTGCCACTCGGGTAGTTTCAAGTCAACAACTTCACCAGGTGTGGTGGTTTGAATAGATTTGGCCCCCATAGACTCAAGTGTTTGATGCTTGGCCCACATCGAGTTGTCACTATTAGGAGGCGTGGCCTTATGGAAGAGGTGTGGCCTCGTTGGGAGGGTGGGCCTTGAGACTCATGCTTAGACTCCTCTCAGTGTGGAAGAGTGCCTCCTAGCTGCCTACAAAAGAGGGTCTGCTTCCTATCATGATGATAGTGGACTGAACCTCTGAAACTGGAGGCCAGGCCCAATTAAATGTTTTCAGTTATAAGAGTTGCCTTGGTCATGGTGTCTCTTCACAGCAATAAAACCCCAAGACACTGGGCTAGCATAGTTCTAGGGTCTTGTGCCTTCAGCCTTAAAATTTGATCCAAAGAGCTGCTCATGCATTCATCTAGGAAATCCACGTCTTTTTTCACTTGTGGGAAAAATAAAGCTAACGATCTTTATTGTCGTCCTTGTTTTCTTATTTTTCAAAACAGGGGTTCTATGCGTGTCCCTGGATGTCCTGGAACGAACTCTGTAAACCAGACTGGCCTCAAAATTGAACTCAAGAGATCCTCCTGCCTCTGCCTCCAGAGTGCTGGGATTAAAGACGTGGGTCACTGCCACTGCTGCCACTGCCACCCAGCTAACGATCCTTTTGTAACTCAGCCTCTCTGTGAATCTAATGTCATACAGGGTTCCCGAGAAATGTGAAGTCAGAAAGGCAGGTGGACAGGTGGAGAAAGATCTTCACCGTCTTCGTAGTTACCTTAATTATTCCTCTGACTCTACTGAACCCACCTCCTATGCCCTTCTTGTTACACACACACACACACACACACACACACACACACACACGAAAATTCCTCTTCCTTCACAACCCAGAGAGGTGTTAGATCAACACCGTTTGTGCCAAATAGTGCAGGGGTGACAGAATATTCTGGATTCTCCAAGTCCTGGCTGTAATCCCACAGCAGAACCTTTGAAGAGTTACTTTATTTTATTTTATTATTTTGGCTCCCTGGGTTGTCAGCTTTAGAAAATTCAGCCACAGTGAATTAAGAAACAAAAATGGTTCAATCGGAGAAGCATGGGGGGGGGGCAGAGTTTTGAGTCTCAGTATCCACACATGAAACATACAGATGAAAATACCGAGGGCGCAAAACACCCAAGATGGGCATAGTCTTTCTTTGGTTAAATTTGAGACAAGGACTCCCTATGTAGTCCAGCCTGCCCTCGGAACTCTGTTTTCCTGCTTTGACCTCTGAGAGCTTGGATTACAGATGTGTACGACTCTGCCTGAATATATGGCCATGTTTTGATTAGGATTTTGAGATCAAGAGTTCTGGAGGGCAGGATGGAAGCTCATCGTCACACCAGGGTTCCCACCTGAGAACGGAAGCGTCAACTGTAGCTGCACTGTGCAGATGTGGTGTTATGGGGGTGCATTCCAGAAGGAGACCCTCCTTGTGCAGGTGGGCTCCCTGGTCTCCTCTCCCGCGCCCCCCCCACCCCCGTAGGTGTCTCTTTCCAGAGCTCCCTTGACCTTGTCTTTCCTAGTCAATTAGCTAGTGGTCTGCTTCCAGCATCCTTGCCCTTGGGAGTTCTATTGCTGTCATAGGGCCATTGAGACAAATGGCCACCAGCCACACGACTTAAAGCAACAGGGATTGCAAGGCTGGATGCCCAAAGCCAAGGCTGTTGGCAGGACTGGTTCCTTCTGGAGGCTCCAAGGGGGGGCAGGGACTAATGCATGCTCTGCTCCCAAATTCTGAGCTCCTGGCAATGCTGGCCTCTCCTTGACTGCATCCTTCCATCTGCTTCCGTGGTCATGTGACCTTCTTCGTGTCTGCTGATGTGTCCTCAGCCAGTACTCTCAAATACATGAGTCTCTCTCTCTCTCTCTCTGTCTCTGTCTCTCTGTCTCTGTCTCTCTCTCTCTCTCTCTCTCTCTCTCTCTCTCTCTCTCTTGCTCTCTCCCTTCCTCCTCTCTCCTGCTTTGGTTTTTCAAGACAGGGTTTCTCTGTGTAACCTCTGCTGGAACTCAAAGAGATCCACCTGCCTCTGCCTCCCAAGTGCTGGGATTAAAGGCGTGCTCCACCACCGCTTGGCCTCATTTTCAATTCAAATCATACTCTGTGGTCCCCGGGTGGGCATGAATTTGAAGGAACATGATAATCTATGGTGTTACCAGAGTTGTTAGGGTCAGAGTCTGGCCTTGGCAGCCCTGCCAAGCCAGGTTCAGACAATAGCCAACACCGAAATAGCGAGACACCAGAGAAAAGACATTTATTCAGTGTGGCCTCACTGGGAAAAGGTCTCCAGACTTAGCTCCATCTTCATAAGGTTAGGGTTTAAATAGAGGGCAAAAGGCATGAATAACTAAGCGGTCAAAATGCCGCATGCACACACCATCGTTACATTCACTGTCTGGGCTCCAGTCTCTCCTGCACGGCAGCCTGATGAGTCAGAACCGTGTGGTCCTTTGTGAGAGAAAAGTTCTCCCTCTGGCTGGCACAGCACCCAGCATATTCCTTTTCCCAGAACGAGTATCTGGGGGAAATTCTACTTCCGTTTCAATACTCCGATCGCCAAAGGGAGGGGCACAGTGTCTCTTTCAGACAGCTTCATTCCTGTCTCCTTGGTTGCCAAGACCGTGAGAAGTCTGACGGCACAGGCGTGAGAGGATGACCGGTGGGGGGTGGGGGGGGGCAGTCAGGCAAGAATGCAGCAAGTGACCTGGGTCATTCGGGCAGCGTGGCTTCAACAGTAAGCAGAGCCAGTGAAGACCCTGACCAAGGCTGTGCAGAACAGGCAGCAAACCTATGCACTACATAAGAAGAAATGGGCATGGGGTCCCCAGTGGAGGAGCTAGAGGGAGGTTCAGAAGAGCTGAAGGGGTTTACAGCCCTATGGGAAGAACAATGATTTCAGCCACCCAGACACCCCAAGACTCCCAGGGACTGAACCATCATCCAAGGGGCACACATGGTTCCAGCCAAAAATGTGGCAGAGGAAGGCCTTGTTGGGTATCAGTGCGAGGAATGGTCCTTGGTCAGGTAAAGGCTCAACAGAGGCCCCAATGAAGGGAAACCGAGGGGGGGAGGTGGGAGTGTGTTGGGTGGAGGGGCATATACGTGGAGGCAGGGGGAGGGAGGAGGGGTTGGGAGTCTTTGGGGAGGGGGGAAATTGGCAAAGGTTTTACCATGGCAATGTAAATGAAGATGATATTCAATAAAATAAAAAAAGAAGAAGAAATGGGGACGGACGGTCCCTTTGTGGTTCCTTCCAAGCCCACAGCTCTCAGGTGCCCCCCCCCAGGTCCACCTGAGATCCTGCAACCTGCTCCAGCTTCCTTTATGCACTCTATGCCCTCAACACTGCCCACCGAGAGGAATTCCAGTTGAAGTCCCAGCTCTGGAATCCTGAGGCACACCCAGGTAAACATGGGCACTTGCGTCTTAGCAAGGGTTTCATTGTTGTGAAGAGACACCATGACCAAGGCAACTCTCTTTTTAAATTAATTTATCTTTCTTTTATGTGCATAGGAACTTTGCCTGCGTGTGCAAGGGTGTCAGATGCCCTGGTGCTGGAGTTGCAGGCAGCTGTGAGCCATTATGTGGGTGCTGGGAATTGAACCCAGGTCCTCTGGCAGAGCAGCCTGTGCCCCTAACCACTGAACCATCTCCCCAGCGGGCTCCACTCCCCCAAAGGCAACTCTTTAAAAGGAAAACACTGCTTTGGGACTGGCTTACAGTTTTCAGAGGTTTTGTCCATTGTTATCATGGCGGGAGGCATGGCAGTGTCCAGGCAGAAATGGTGCTGGAGGACCCAAGATTTTTACATCTTGATCCTCGAGGCAGCAGAAGGGGGCTGACTCGTGCAGGTTTTGGTTGAGGCCTCACGGTTTCTGCTGTATCATGCCGCCATTGCTGATTTGTGACACTTTTAAACTGGACCGTTGGTATAGTACACTACTGAACTAGACTGCTGGTATCCTGACAAACGGAGATTGGAATCGCCCCAAAGAACTACTTCTAAACAGGTCCACACCCCCTTGTCCTGCTTACCATCTTTTTCTCCCCTCCCTTTGGATGGTGGGCTAAAAGGGGGATCAAAGCGCTTGAGAACCCTTATTAAAGTAGGTTTTGAAAACAATCAGCCTACAACAGACCCATACAGTTTGTATTTTCCCTTGCTCAGCTCTCTTCATTTCACCAAAACGTTCTTCCTAAGAGTGAACCACAGATCAGAGTCTATACTAGGTCAGAGTTTTGAGAATTCCTTTTCTAATGCTCTAAATCTCTTCACCTTAGCCTTAGCAGACTCTGGACGGGGGCAAAAAAAAAAAAAAAAAAAAAAAAAGCAGTCACATTCTTCACCAAAATATCACCAGAACTAGCTCTGGGCAACATACTAAAATTCACCTCGGAAACCTCTTGAGCCAGGCCCCCGCAGTTCAAATCCCCCTCAGCACCACCCTCTTCCATGTTTCTGCTAGGATGGTCCGTTAAGCAACGCTTAAAGCATTCCACTGCTTTCCTCATCCAGAGTCCCGAAGTCAACATTCCTCCAAATAAAAAAGGACTGGGACAGCAATATCCCAGTTCTTGGTACCTACCGCTGTCCTTGTTAGGGTTCCACTGCTGTGGAGAGACGCCATGACCAAGGGCAACTCTTAAAAAGGAAACCATCTCATTGGGTCTGGCTTCCGGTTTCCAGGTTCCGGTTTCCGGTTCCAGTTCATTACTGTGGAACGTAGGGCAGGCAGTGTCCACGCAGACATGGTGCTGGAGAAGGGGCTGACGTTCTACATTTGATCCGCAGGCAGCAGAAGGAGACTGAACCAGGATGTAGCTTGAGCACAGGGGCCCTCAAAGCCTGCAGTGGCACACCTCCTCCAACAAGGGCACCTCTCCTTACAGTGCCACTCCCTATGGGACCAAAGATTCAAACACTTGAGTCTGTGGAGGCCAAACCTATTCAAACCACCATACCCCGCATTCCTTATGCCTGCCTCAGGGGGCTTCTGTGAGTTCTTCTCTGTAGACCTATTAAGGGTGTCCTCAGGATGGCAGCTGAATGACTGTTATCACCTCACATGAATTCAGAATCGGTGAGAAGTAATTCTCCTGGCCTGGAAATCCCTATCTGAGCTTCCTGGTCGGTAGGAGTTAGCCTGGTGTGTGTGTGTGTGTGTGTGTGTGTGTGTGTGTGTGTGTCTGTCATCTGTATGCATGTACTGCAAAAGAATAATCTCTGGAACTTTCCTTCCACTTCCCAAAGTCAGTCAATGCCTGTGGCCAACTCAAACACACCTGTAGGGTGGCCATTTGGTCCAGAACCTTATACTTCTCCATTACACACCAGTCTAAAAGCCCAGCCGAGGTGCTGGCCCTGGGTGACAATGTCTCTGAAGGGCTCCTTAACAGGCCCAAGCATGACAATCACGGCACCCAAAGGCCTCGCCCTCCCCCTCGTTCCCTCTCCCTTGCTTAGCCGTTCGGTTCCCTTATTTAGGTGCTTCGGCATTCCTGACGCTAGTCCCTGGGGTCCGTCCCCTTATTTGGACACTTCCTTATGGCTGACTCATCCCTGCGGCTGACCAGCACTGTCCGGGCTATCAAAGTTCACGTTTTAGCCACAGGACCCACATGTCCCATTGGGACTTACCAGCTCTCCTCGTACAGACTTCCCCTTTCCTTTTCAAAGCCACACCTGCAGAGACACCTGCGGCTGTCTGCCTGATCCAGACGCAGTGCCCCTCCCGTCCTGCTTGTACTCCCTGGGGTGTCTCCTCTGTGCTGAGAATTTGGTGTCTGGGCTTGTTCTGTGCTGACTCCCGGGTCCCTGTCAGTCTCTGCCTGGCTGTTCTTGTGCAGGGACCTCACATGAGCTCCAAAGCCATCTATCTGAAGGTGAGATGTTTGAGACACATTAGAAACTAACCGTGTTGCTCTTAGTCTAACGTGGCGGCAATTATACCTGCCCCACCCATTCACAAGACTTCCGATTTTCACCAGGCTAGGCCCCCGGCTTGGCTCTGCTCCACGCTGTGGCAGTTAGGATGGTCCGAAAGCTTGGAAGATGTCGCAGATCCTCTTGGTGTTCGCCCTCTCCGTGCTGGCCTGTCGGCAGGCAGCATGTGCTCCCTCCGGTTGCAGCAATGTGCATTTCAAGAGTGAGTGACCCAGGAGTTGGGAAGTAAGATCCGCAGCGTAAGCCTGGACACCAGCTCACTGTCTGTTTATTATTTTTTTAGTCCTACTTGGTGTGTATACATTTCAATATTTAAATGTAATCTCCAATATCATGGTTAACCTTTCTAGGTTGATATCCAAATAGCACAAGCTCATCCTTTCCCTACAAAATTTGGATATATTAGAGTTTGGTAGTTGGGGGGGGGGAGATGGCTCAGTGGTTAAGAGCTTGTGATGTTCTTGCAGAATCTGAGATTAGTTCTCAGCACGGACACTGGGTGAGTCACAGTCACCTGTAACTCTAGTTCCAGAGGATAAGACTCCCTCTTCCTGTCTTCCAGACCCACACTCATTCATACACACACACACACACACACACACACACACGCACACGCACACGCACACGCACACGCACACGCACACGCACACGCACACGCACACGCACATACATATACACACACAATTATAAATCAAAATAAAACTGGATTTTAAAAAGCAGAAATTTTGTTGAGAGCCTCCATACCTTGATTTTGGCTGAAACGGTGGTGCATGCCTGTAATCCCAGAACTCTGAAGGCCAATGCAGAAGGATCATGAATGTGAAGTCATGGTTGAACAATCATGTAGACCAGATTCAAAAACGGAGACATTGGGACCAGATCTTCAGAGAATGACTAGTTACTGCAATTATCTGCTGTGTGTCAGGCTCGGGGGGGGGGGGGCAGGGGGGTGAATAGAAAGCACCAGTTGAGTACCAGCTATGGACCGGCATGCATGCATGATCTCATCTAAGTCTTAGACATGTGTATAGCATATGGGATACTAGACCTCAAAGATGCTCACACCCAGCTTCCTGGGACCTGTGGCCAGGACACACTATTTGTGAAGATGTTACGTGTAGTGAGCCATGGGAACTAAGTTGTAGGGGGTGTGTGGGTGTGAGAGAGCTTGCTGAGTCAAAGCACTTGTCATATAACCAAGACAACCTGAGTCCGACCCCTGCAATCCATGGGTGGAGGTTTGAATGAGAAAGGTCCCCAAAGGCTCAGATGTTTAAATGCTTGGTGGCCAGGGAGTGCAACTGTTTAAAAGGTTTACAAGGATCAGGACTGCGGCATGTGGGTCAGGACGGAGCTCTCAGCTGGAGAAGCAGCCATGCCTGCTGCCGTGCTCCCAACCAGGATGATAATGGGCTAACCTCTGGAACTGTAAGCAAAGCCCCATTAAATGCTTTTTCTTAGAAGAGTTGCCTTGGTGATGGTGTCTCTTCACAGCAACGGGACAGCGACAAAGACATCGTGTTTGGATTCAGGGGGTCGCTTCTATAGCCTCAGGGTTGATATAGCTAGAGATGGGGAATGGGTCAGGGTCTTGCAGACATGGCACAGTAGCAGACTAGTGAGAGAAACCATGCCAGGCAGCAGGAAAAAGAGCCTGCTCTCACAAGTTGTCCTCTGAAGGTCAGGAATGGCGCATGCGGAGCATTCAGGAGGCAGAGGCAGGTGTATCTCTGTGAGTTTGAGGCCAGCCTGGTCTACATAGGACTACATAGAGAGACCCTGTCTCAAAAAATAAAACACAAAAAGCCGGGCGTGGTGGCGCACGCCTGTAATCCCAGTACTTGGGAGGCAGAGGCAGGCGGATTTCTGAGTTTGAGGCCAGCCTGGTCTACAGAGTGAGTTCCAGGACAGCCAGGACCACACAGAGAAACCCTGCCTCGAAAAACCAAATAAATAAATAAATAAATAAATAAATAAATAAAACAAAACACAAAAAACCAAAACAAACAAAAAACAAAAAACAGGGGCTGGCCAGCCAGCCTGTGATGGCCTAAAACAATACCCAATTGCCCCCTGCGGTCACTCTGGCAGCGTGTCTAGAAGTAAGACACCCAAGCTCCTGCTCCCCAAGCTCCTGCCGCGGGCACAACAAACATATGATGGAGAGATGCTAACGAGAGAGCACATAGGGGAGAGATGAGGTGTGAAGCCGAGGGCTTCACACACCGTGGGGAAGGTGAACTGGAGACTCCACGGGGGTGGGGTGGGGGGGTGAGGATCAGGTTGATGTGAGGAGGCCATGCTGAGGTCCTGCCTGGCCTGGGTCACCACAAAGGGCCATGTCTGGGCCTGGGGTCCTGCCGCAGCTAGGATCGGTGTCGATGTCTGTGGCCCGAGTCACCACTAAATTTCTGGGCTGCCACCAGGGACCCCGTGAATATCTGCAGGCTGTGCTGCCATCGGGGTACACGCTGATCTGAGTGACATGCACTGCCACCAGCCCCCCCCACACCCCCCACCCACCAGGACATCAGGGGCCCAGGTTGCTGTTGGAAGCCATGTCTAGGGCACAGGTCCTATGACAACTGGGATGTATTCTGATGTCCCAGGCCTGTTTTCGCGCCAAAGGTCATGCCGATGTTCCTGGTCTGGACTGCCATCTGGGCTAAGCTGACACAGTCCCTTGCCTGGGTGGCCCAGTAAGATGACGCTGGTAGGGGTCAAAGGTCACAGTAGAGCTGAACTTGATAGCCTCTCACATGGGCAAGGGCGAGATGCCCACCCTCCCCCTCCCCCTCCTGTCCCTCACCGCCTTTGGCAGGCGGGTGAACTGCCATGGAAGTGGGGGAGCTGGTCCCGCCCCTCCCTGGAGCACTCAGGCAGGCAAGCTCTGCTCCTCACCAGGGCAGCACAGAAAAGCTAACCCCGGTGGCAAAGGTAGGGGCACGAGGGGTGGGGGCTGGTGAGCTAAGGCCAAGGACTTGAAAGCAGGAAAGCTGACCCCGCCCCTAGCTGGCTGACATTGGGTGAGCTGGCCAGGACAGCGCTGGGGAGCTTGCCCTGGCGATGCAGGCACGACTATCTCCCAGGCCCAGATCCAGGGCTTTGAGTAGCCCTACTCCAACGTCTACCCCAGCTCTGATCTGCTGGAACATGTGGAAAAGCAGGTCCTGCAGACCCCAAAGCTGCAGGATCTCCATAGCACAGGGAGGCATCAGGCTATGGGAGGGGAGTCTCCATGAGGACCCAGCGTTGATAGTGTAGCCGAAGCCAGAGGCCTCAGACCAGATCCGTGACTCATTGCAACGAGCATGTGCAAGTAAAGAGGTGTGGACAAAAGGGTGTACTGTGGGACACACTGTCACACACTACAGCTTCCACAATGACTTTTTCTTTTATTCTGTCTTATTTTATTTTCTTTTGAGGGGAGGTGGTTAGAAAGGATGGAGGGTGGATACGAAGAGACAGAGAGATAAGATTGGGGTGTATGATGTGAGATTCACGAAGAATCAATAAAGAGTTATAACACAACAAAACAAAACAAAACAAAACAAAACCAACAGCCTGGAGGTGGTGGTGCACGCCTATAATCCCAGCACTTGGGAGGCAGAAGCAGGCAGATTTCTGAGTTTGAGGCCAGCCTGGTCTACAGAGTGAGTTCCAGGACAGCCAGGACTATACAGAGAAACCCTGTCTCAAAAAAACCAACCAAACAAAAACAAACAAAACCAACAAAACCAACAAAACCCAAATCGCCTTCTGACTGTTGCATAAATGCACACTCAAAGACACGTGGTAAATAAATTATATTTTTACAGTTGCAGGGCTTGTGAGATGGTTCAACAAGGAGAGAAAGTTGCTGCCAAACCTGGTGTCCTAAGTTAGGTCCCTGGGACCCACATAGCAGAAGGCAAGAACCTGCCCACAAATTATCCTCTGACCTCCATACGCATGTACCACACACACACATATAAAATAAATCATTTTTTTTATTTAAAAAAATGTTGCAGACAGAGTCTAGGCTGGCTCTCCGTGAGACAGGAGGATTATCTGGAGTAGGAAGAGGCAGAAGAACGCATGTGACCATGGAAGCGGGGTCAAGGTGACCTCTGGCAGAGAGAGGACAACTTGACCCATTCTGGCTGAAGATAGAGAAGGAGGCATACGAGCCAACACACTGCCTTTCGAGGCTTTTCCTCACAACCTGGGGGAAGTAGCAGGCCTCCACGTTGATGGTCCTGTCAGAATGTGTCTGGCTGCGTGACTGAAAAATACCTAAAGCAGGCTGAAACAGCAAAGTCGTATAATTGTCTGGTACAGGTCAAGGCGGGAACCTGGAGAGACAGGAAGTCCCCTCAGTCACCCTCGGCATGTTGCTTCATGGTAGTAAGATGGCTGCTCCAAGCATCTTGTCCTCAGGCAACTACATTCTAAGGAAGAGATGAGGAAGAGATAGGAATAGAAAATTCATAGCTTTGGTCTGGATGCAAACATTTGTCCCAAATAGAATCTCCCTGTCCCGAACTCTGTCCTAACAGCTAGGCTGTTAGCAAAGAATTCGGATAGGCTACAGGCCAAAGCATATGTGTCACACATAATCACATACATATCACATACATGCCTTCTGATGTTTGGGGGCCTGGTTGATTGATCATCTCCTGAGAGGGACTGCTCCACGCATGGCCACACAGTCCCGTGTCAGCAAACTGTGGCTTTTTGGTCATCTCAAGGGAGAGCTGGCCCCGCTAAGAGGAGCGCAGATCAGGAAATGAGAGGCTTGGGTGTTGTTCAGCAGCCTGACTGCAGGCGTGGCTCATCTACAACTCACCCCCGAGGGCTTGCCTCTCCTAGACCTGGTGCTCGCGGGCCACTCAGTCCGTTGGATTTTGGCCTGCTGCTTCAGCAAGAGTCCTGGGACTCAGCATCCTCTTGAAGAGAGGTCCACCCTTTCAGTCTACCAACCACAGGCAAACCCTGTCCTCTCCGGTTTGCCTGGGGCCTCTAGGTGTTGCATCTGCCTCTGCTGCCGGGTTGTGAATGTACTTGTAGCACAAGGGCTTGTTCCCCCCGATGTGAATACTCCCAAGCACTGGCACTCCCTCTGAGAAACAGGATAATATTGTACATTAGATTCTCACAGCTGCTACGCCTGGTTGCTGACAACATCTAGAGGCTTTGAGAAAATGCTGTTTTTCTTTGATCCTTACAGCTAAGTTAGAAATCTGACATGGGTCTCTGTGCAGATTCAAGATGAAAGACTGTCCTTAACCCTCACAAGATCTTCTCCAGACGTCCTCGCCATCACCATTATCCCAGAAGCTCCTGCTGCAGGATTCAGCCACTAACATCACCGCTCCCTGTGGAGACAGACCTGGCATCCGTGCCTACCGTTGATAAGCTACACACCCTCTGACAGAAGGAACGTACACTGACTGTCTCACTGGCTGGGCACTGTTCCCTCTGCCGTACCCACCCAAAGGAATGTGGCACAATTCAGTTATTTGGGGGATATTCAGGAAAAATGTCGCGAGAGGCTTTTTTCAAGTTCTCTGAAGTTTCGTTTTGTTTTGAAGATTTGCTTATTTGTGTCGTATGTGATTGGGCGGTTTTTCCTGCATGTATGTCCATATACTACGTGCGTGCCTGGTACCCACAGATGCCAGAAGAGTTACAATTGTAAGCAATTGTGTGGGTACTGGGATTAGAACCTGGGTCCTCTGGAAAAAGCAGCCAGAGCTCCTAACCACGGAGCCATCTCTCCAGCCTTGGATTGTTTTGTTGTTGTTGTTTTGTTTGTTTAGATAGATGTAAACAAAAAATGTTTTTTGTTGTTTGGGGTTTTGTTTTATTTTTAAGACAACTTTTTATTTTGATACAAATAAACAAAAATAATTTTAATGTTTTGGATTTTGTTTTACTTTTTTAAAGGCAACCAAGAAGACAGACATAGTGTTGCATGCCCATAATCCCAGCCCTTGGAAGGCTGAGGCAGGAGAATCCCTGTGAGTCCTAAGTCAGACTGGGGTGCACAGTGGGTTTCATGAGACCTGTCTAAAAGAATAAGAATAAAAAGAATAAAGATAACAAAGTCGTGTGAGTCTAGCCTTGTCTAGCTGGCCTCTGGTAAATGGAAGTAAATACAATTCTATCCAAGATCTATTTGGCAACTCGTAGAGATTTTCCCAAACTTAACAGATGATCAAAGCTGATATTTCGGTGGTGGTTTGATGGGGACATGTAATTAACTGATGGGGACTGAGGTGTTTACAAGTTATAACCGTAATGGCAACCATTTTTTAACTGAGGGCACGCCTTGTGATATGCAAAGCCGTCTGACCTAGGCTCCCACTGTATTGATGTCTCTCTCTCTCTCTCTCTCTCTCTCTCTCTCTCTCTCTCTCTCTCACACACACACACACACACACACACACACACCCCTAGGAGGTCATTCAGGTTCTGAATGCTTTGAGTCCTTTCATGGGTAAGGGGAACTTGCAAGTCAGAACAGTGGGAATCTCGACCGTAGAGAAACCAACTGGAGCTGCCGTGACTCACGTGCCGCTAACCGGCACAACGCTGGCACAGCTAGACTCCAGTGGGATGGACATGCTGACACTCAGCCACAACAATGAGGATGCCAATGACAGGGAAAAGAAGACGAGGCTTGTTAGACTGCAGAGTGGACATGCTGAATTATTCCACAAGTCACGGGCTGATATTTCATGGATAATAATAATAATAATAATAATAATAATAATAATAATGTATGTGTGCAACAGGAGGGTTCTAAGGACACAATTAAAACCACCTCTGAGTTTCACCACATCTCCAAATGGAAAAATGTCAGGACCTTAAAGTGCCGTCAGTGTCAGACCTGAGTTATACAGATATCAGAGACCAGAGACAGACAGGCTGCTCTGGAACACATCTGCAAGGAGATACCTATTTGAAAGGCATTTGCGCATGCGTGCCTGCACTTTGGGGCTCACTGTAAAGCTTCCCCCGCAACAAGGCAGGAGAATTCAATCCACCTAGAAGCCCAGAGGATGAGGATCCTGGTCATGTCGCCACAGTGTTTAAAAGGAGCCTTATGCTCCTGACGGGTGTCAGAGCCTGCCTGCTCTGAGGGCCAGTCTGGGATGGTCTCTCCTTCCTTCAGCCAACACTTGGTGTGAAAGGAAAGCTTTTATTACTTGGCTGACAAGTCATAGCCCTCCCTGCCACCTACTCTGTGTGACTAAGGGAGAACCTGCCGGTACTCAACCCCATCCCCACCCCCAAAAGAGGTACAACGGGCTGGTACCCGGAGCTGTAAAAATCTCTAACCCTGACGGGCAGTGGTGGTGCATGCCTTTAATCCCAGCACTTGGGAGGCAGAGGCAGGTAGATTTCTGAGTTCGAGGCCAGCCTGGTCTACAGAGTGAGTTCCAGGACAGCCAGCCCTGTCTCATTAAAAAAAAAAAAAAAAAAAAAAAAAAAAAAAAATCTCTAACCTGCAAATGAAGCTTCTCCCAGGGGAGTTTGCTATTTTCCACGTGTCGCTTAAAACAGAGCAGCTCATCAAAACCACACCGAATGTTCTAGAGAATTCTACAGAGCGGATAAGTAGAGCGTGTCTGTAGCAGACCAGACTCAGTTCATACCATTTACCACCTCACTGGAGAGAATGAAATATAAGCAAATATATTGATAAGCCTGGGGACTGGGGGATGGGTCTAGAGAGATTGCCCAGGAGCAAAAGGGTATGGGTTTCTAAGTGACCCAGTGTCTTACGGTTTCTATCGCTCCAATGAAACACCATGACCAAAAACTAAGTTGGGGGAAAATGGATTTATTCTCCTTACACTTCCATATCACTGTTCATCACCAAAGGAAGTCGGGACTGGAACTCACACAGGACAGGAACCTGGAGGCAGGAGCTGATGCAGAGGCCATGGAGGGGTGCTGCTGACTGGCTTGCTTCCCCTGGCTTGCTCAGCCTGTTTTCATATGGAACCCAGGACCCAGATGGCATCACCTACAATAACTAATTAGGAAAAAGCCCTACAGCTAGGTCTTAAGAAAGTATTTTTCACCGGGCGTGGTGGCGCACGCCTGTAATTCCAGCACTTGGGAGGCAGAGGCAGGTGATTTCTGAGTTCGAGGCCAGCCTGGACTACAGAATGAGTTCCAGGACAGCCAGGACTACACAGAGAAACCCTGTCTCGAAAAACCAAAAAAAAAAAAAAAAAAGAAAAAGAAAAAGAAAAGAAAAGAAAAGAAAAGAAAGAAAGAATAGTTTTCTCAGTGGAGATTATCTCCTTTCTTCACTGATCTTTACTCCCCTGAGAGAGACACAGCCCAGAACTTTTCCTGGTGGTCCTCCTGGTCCCTCCGGCTGACTTGTGCCAAGGCTGAGGCCTGGCTGTCTCCGCTAGGTTGTGTTACTGCTGCTGATTCTTGTTTGTTGTCTACAGAGCTGGACCGCTGGTGTATCTGTGAGGGGTTTGTGAGTGGATCAAGCAGCCACGGCCTGCTAACCTGTGAACTGAGTTGCAGATTTCCAGTATGGAAATACGCGAGTTGCTCCAAAGACCCTTCTAAACAGGTCCACCCCCATTCTTTCTTTCCACTACCTCTCAGCTACAGGGGAGGTTAAAACATTTACAAACCATCATTAAAAGTAGACTTTGACAAAATTAAAGTTACACCCCGCCTCCTCGAGAAAGTCTCCCCCCCCCCAGGCAGCCACCCTTTTAAAACTAGGTCAGATGACTCTCTGAACCCGCCTGTGACTGTGACTATGTCTGACACAAATCTGTATTGCCACATAGATTCCTCCAGAGAGTGATGAGTAAATCTTGACTCAGTAAACAAATGGCTGGCTGTATAGGGTGGCTAGGGGTTAGACAGATCGCCAGTCACAGGAAGGCATTCAGGGGATGAGTCTACGTGGGTAAAAGGGAATCTGGGGACCTAGGAAACGTTTTATTCTCTGGGGTTAGGGGTTACACGGCTGTATACATTCATAAACATTCACGAAACTATAGAGAGGGTATACTTTGTTGTATGTAAATTATAGACAGTAAAGATTATTATTGTTGCTATGGAAGGTGGGGAGATAATTTCCCAAAAGGTGGGGGTTGAGATTCAGAAGATGCTAGAAAAGGTGGTGTCCATCTGATAACCCTCACTTCCTGAACCTGGCTTGCCTTTTCTTCTCAGTCTACAGGGGCTTTGTTGAACAGAGGAGATGATTGGACAAAAGCTCTGCCCTGGGGTAGAAACACAAAGACACCATTTCAGACAGACCTGACCGAGGGTAAGGTGGCTGTGCTGGGGAGGGGTGATGGGACAGCCAGTAGCTTCTCTTTTATTCAGCCTCAGGGCACAGGGTGCTTGGTTTGGGGGACCCTATCATTGACCCACCAAAGTCACCATTACTTTGATTAAAGACTTTCTACGTACTTATTTTATGTGGATTGTGTGTTTTGCCTATATGTATGTCTGCGTGAGGGTGCCAGATCACCCAGGAATTGGAGTTACAGACAGTTGGGAGCTGCCATGTGGGTGATGGGAATTGAACCGGGGTCCTCTGGAAGAACAACCAGTGTTCTAATTTCTTTTTTATTTGTTTTTTTGTTTTTTGTTTTTTGTGTTTTTTTTTTTTTTTTTTGAGACAGGGTTTCTCTGTATAGCCCTGGCTGTCCTGGAACTCACTCTGTAGACCAGGCTGGCCTTGAACTCAGAAATCCGCCTGCCTCTGCCTCCCAGAGTGCTGGGATTACAGGCGTGCGCCACCACCGCCCGGCACAATGTTCTAATTTTAATATTAAGAATTTAAGCTTTTTTTAAAAAAACAAAAAACAAAAAACAAAAACTACTTGAGATTTTCAGGAAAAATTTTAGGTTAACTCAATCCTGATTCCAGGAAAGAAAAAGATTTTTCTTTAAGAAATCATCACGCCTACATGGGAGGGCTGTCTTGTCTGGCCTCAAGGGGAGAGGATGGCCCTAATCCTATGGAGACTTGAGGCCCCAGAGAAGGGGGATGCCCAGGTTGGGGAGCACCCTCTCAGAGGCAAGGGGGGGGGGGAGAATGGGATGAAGAACTCTGGTAGGGAGGATGGAGAGTGGGAAGAGAATGTCTGGAATGTAAATAAATAAAATTATTTTTTTTCAAAAGATTTATTTAATTTATATGTTATCACACTGTAGTTGGTCTTCAGACACTTCAGAAGAGAACATCCTATTACAGATGGTTGTGAGCCACCATGTGGTTGCTGGGAATTGAACTCAGGACCTCTGGAAAAGCAGTCAGTGCTCTTAACCACTGAGCCATCTCTCCAGCCAAAATAATCAATTTTTTTAAAAGCACCATAAATATTTTTTTAAAAAGAATGTCTTTTCACCTAAAAACAGTGAAAACCTAACTGTGGTAGGAGAACAAATCTACAGTGCATACATCTGACTGAAGATAACTACAAGAATGTGTAAGGGACCCTGAGACACAGATTTCCAACTTACAGTCTCAGCAGTCCATTTGCCATCTTAAGATTCTAGAACTAGGCTCCTGGGCCTAATCCCCGGCTCCTCTGGTTCACGGCAATGCCGTCACTCTGTGGGGACAGTCAACAGCTTCTGCATCTGCTTGGACCTTTGCTTGTTCTGCCTCACGTGATGCCTCAGCAAAGCCTGCTAACCCACAAAGCCTCACCATTCACAGGCCCCGCTCTGACTGGGCTACTCACCGCCTCTCCCGGAGATGATCGCGGTCAAGCCTGAGGTCTTCCGAGTCTGCCTCCCCCTCCGAGATCAAATCTCAGTGGAGCAACCAAAATGAAGGGAAGGGAAGGGAAGGAGAGGGGAGGGGAGGGGAGGGGAGGGGAGGGAAGGGAAAGGAAAGGAAAGGAAGGGAAAGGAAGGGAAAGGGGGAGGGGAGAGGGAAAGAGAAGGGAAGGGAGGGGAAGGGAAAGGAAGGGAAAGGAAAAGGAAAGGAAAGGAAAGGAAAAGGAAAGGAAAAGGAAAGGAAAGGAAAGGAAAAGGAAAAGGAAAAGGAAAGGAAAGGAAAGGAAAGGAAAGGAAAGGAAAGGAAAGGAAAGGAAAGGAAAGGAAAGGAAAGGAAAGGAAGGAAAAGAAAGCTCCAACGTATTTTCAACTTTCTCAAATGAAAATCCTGCTCCTGTGGATTGTCCGCTGGACGATCAGCCCCTCCCCCATCTCCAGCCTCTGCTAACCGCTGTTGACTCTGTGTCACCCACGTGGGTCTTCTTGAGGTCTTGAACAGTTGTAGACACGATCCACTTCAGGGCCTTTGGACTCACTGTTCTCTTTCCCCCAGGATTTGCATGTCTCTCTGCCCACTGTCTTTTGGTCTTGGTTCAAGGTCCTCTGTTCAGGGAGTCTTCCCTGGCCATTCAAAGATCACAGTACCGATCTCCCTACATGACTGTTTCTCCACCCATTTTCAACTTTATTGCTTTCTCTAGAACTTACACTGCTGCTTAGAATGCATACATTGTGCACATAGAACCTACAGGATATCATATACGTATGCCTGATGTTCCATTTCAGATGTTTGTTTAGACGTTAACTCTTCTGTTTAGACAGAAACCTTCCGTGACCACCTGGTCTGGGTTACAGGTCAACCCACCCTTGAGTCACACTCCCGTTTCCTGCTACTTGGTTTCATAGGAAGAGGCAGACACTGATCCATCCCTGGTCAGCACCTGAAGCTAAGAGTTCTCTTCATCCCCCGTAATGCACAGCACAGCCAGGAGCCAGGAGACAGCATCTCCTGCCCGAGCCCAGCCTAAGGGGACCCTGCTCTTACTCGCTAAGGCTGGACCCACCCCCCCCCCAAAAAAATAAGAACTGTCTATGTCAGCCAGACAGAAACAATGTCAACAGACCCAGTGTCTAGGGAAGGGGTGTAATTTGGGCAAGGTTCTGCTCTCCTGTGGCCGCCCCCTCCAGGTCAGCGATACATCTGTCCATTAGACAATTTCCCTTCTACCTTTGCCCAACTTTCCCTGAACCCTTTCATAGTCCTTTGCCTTCCTCTAAATCTGTTTGGTTTTTTGCTTTTGTTTTTGTTTCTGTGTGTTGTTTTATTTTGTTGCTTTGTTGTTGTTGTTGTTTTGTTTTGTTTTTTTTTTAGAAACAATTTTAGACCCAAAGAAGTGTTTTAGACACTTAACTGCTATTGTAACACATCCCTCTAACTTAATACAGCAGTGGGCAACATCTTGATTTTCTAGAATGTTCACTGAGGGCAACAGTTAGCTACTCTTCTGTTGTTTTACTGCCTGTCATTGAGAGTCACTGCTCTCCCAGACGGCACAGACTTACTTATTGACAAGGACAACATTAATAAGCAGTTCACAACATATAATTATACATCCCTTAAGGCTCCAGGTCTCTGAATATTTAGGTGATCCACTCATGCACGGTACAGGGAACGTTTTTCTTCAGTGTCAGACAACATTGAAAGATGCCTTTGTTTTGCGTAGGGTGGGTATTGGAAAACAAGATTCTCTCCAGCTCTGTAGCTGGACTCATGAGAGAAATGAATGAAGTCTCAGGTACCAGCTCTGGAGGGGAGGGGAAGGCTTTATGGGTTTTTGGTACCTACTCATCAAAGCATGCAGGGCTTCAAAAGGTTCTGCCGGAGCTGGAGACACGGCTCAGCAGTCAAGAGCTCTTCTTGCTTTCCAGAGAAGTTTGGTTCCCCCCTCACCCCGACACCCATGCCAGGAAGCTCCGGGGGACCTGACACCCCTCTTCTGGGTGCACAAACACAATACACATAATTTTTTTTTTTTTTTTTGGTTTTTCGAGACAGGGTTTCTCTGTGTAGCCCTGGCTATCCTGGAACTCACTCTGTAGACCAGGCTGGCCTCGAACTCAGAAATCCACCTGCCTCTGCCTCCCAAGTGCTGGGATTAAAGGCGTGCGCCACCACCGCCCGGCCACATAATTTTTTAAAAAAAATAAAACTTAAAAAGTGCCAGCCAATTCACTTTAGGTATCACTAATCGTATAAATAAGAGCCCCTTTCCAATATCAATTAGCCACACGTATCACTGATAAAGTCATTGCTGCTATTCTCTGGGCCAATTGGTGGTGACCAGGGGTACAGTGAAGAAGAACTTTCAGCCAGCACCTCCACGTGTGACCCAAGCCATCTGGTTGGCCACTCATCATCCAGCCCTTGGACGCTACCTGGCTTAGCCTGCTGCCGTGGCTGTAACAGCAACTGTAGTCTGTATATTGTAAACAGCAAACACTTACCCGTCGAGGTCGAGGCTGAAGGACAGCGGATCCGAGCTCTGGCGAATGCCTCCTTGATGACTTGTACATTCAAATCTTCTATTCCCACACGACAAATGAACAAATCCCTCTTCTACCACCCGAGTACTAACCAGGGCTAACCCAGCTTAGCTTCTAAGACTAGGAACATTTCAAGATGATGTGTTTCTCCCCCCCCCCACCCCGTTCCCCAAAGGCACTAAGCTTGCCCACCAGGCTCCTCCCAAGTCCTCACTCCCAATACCATGTCCCTGAGGCTCAGGCTTCGACATTTGAATTTCAGGTGGAGACTTCTCATTTATTTTCACTTATTTCACACCATCCGAACTAAACGACCTAGGGAGAGAATACAGAGTTTGTAACATCAAGACCCCTTTTCAGGCTTCTGGGAGTCCGTGCATAGAATTCAGGGGTCTGCGATTTAAAGGGAGGAAAGATTACATCTCTTTTCCACTGACTTTTCATATCTGCAATGCCTCTGACTTTCCCCCACTGTGCCTTCCACATATTGCACCTGCCGTGGGTCTTGAGACAGCACCAGCACTCGCTGCTTTTAGTTATTGAACCCACTGACCTGCCTTTCACTAACTATATCACAGTCTCTCTGCAGGCTGTCAGGGTCATCCTGTCTTATTAATAGCTTGATAGCTAGGCTTCAATAGCTTGGGCTCTCTATGCAATCCTGTGAGTGAGTGAGTGAGTGTGTATGTGTGTGTGTGTGTGTGTGTGTGTGTGTGTATGTATGTATGTGTGTGTGTGTTATTCTGGGCACCAATAAGCATGTATTGCCCAAGAAAGGCTCTCTGACAGGCCTGAGAATCCTCATGACCCACGGCTCAGCCTTAAGCACACTGCTTTCTTTCTAAGCTCCTGGGTTGAGAATTTGCAGTATAGTGTTTAAAATTTTGGCCCACCACCACCAACCTGATCTTCTCGTGGCTTAAACCTTCCTGCCAAGATTTGATTGGGAGATGCCGATTTAAAGACGGAGATCGCATTCAGGAAGTTTGGAGAGAATCCCCTGTAACGGGCAGGATCCAGGGCATGAGATGGGATTGGAGGAGAGACAGGAACTGGTCTGCAGTCAGTCACAGCTCAACACTTGATCTGCTGCAGACCCCTGGGAAAAAGGTATCCTGGGGTGAAGCATGGGTCTGTAGGATTCAGCCCCCAGCGAACCCACTAATGGACAAGTGCTATAATCCTACAGGGTCTTTGGGGTCCCGCACCCCGATGCCTGCCTCGGTGTCCTGTGAATGGCTAAGTCACTCCCATTAGCTCTCTGCCGTGCTTCTCTGTTCATTCTCCATCTACACTCGCTACGCAGCAAGTCTGAGGCGCCACAGCTAAGCCCAGCTCGGGGTGCTAGCCGGGACAGCTGAGGTCTCGGGGTTTCCCCCAAGATGTTCGTTCTCATGTGGCCGGCACAACCAGGCTGATGCCAACCCTCACTTCTCAAGCTACAGAGAGTGAGTCTCGACTCAGTGAAGCAAGGCCTTTTTCTATTCTCACACCTTTTCTTCTCAGAATCTACTCCTCAATTTCACTTCCCATTTCTGATCAGAGTAGTATTTCCCTTTGTCTGGCACCAAAGGGACTCAGTTCAACCCACTCGGCCCCTCCCACCCGCTCGGCCCCTCCCACCCGCTCGGCCCCTCCCACCTAACCCCAAGTCGCTGTATCATCTTACAGTTCTCACATCAACTCCCTTTCCTTTTCCGCTGTCTCATCCCCGCACCCTCTTTACTGTGGCCCACCGGCTGCCTTCTCCCTTTTTCTCCTTGGGCCCACAGTGTAGACACACTGTCACCTGCTGGATCGAGTACCAGTTCCTCCCCCAACAGCTCCCTGGGAGGCAGCCCAAACTTCCACACCACCTCCTTCCTGCCCAGGGTTTCCCTTCGCCATGATTTCACTTTCCTACACTTTCCGTTACCTGAGCTCCGCGGTGGTTTGCAAACACCATATGGAAAATTCCAGAGTTAAATAATTCCATTGACTCAGGCCACTCTGAGCCACGTGATGGAGTCTTATGAAGTCTCTCTTCTTGCCTCATAGGATGGAATCACACCCCGACCCCCATGCAGGGGATCCCTATCCTATCTGCTACTTCGTCACTTAGTAGCTATCTCTTCCAGCATACAGACAGTCACAGTGTTTCATACTCTTTTGTAGTGGCCTGATACAGTGTGACACATGGTACTGACATCATCTAATAAGAGGATGGTTGAGTGTAGGGGGGAGGAGCATCTATGTTTTGTTTATTACATTTTTATTTAAAATGACTGCGTGTTTGTGTGTGCACTCGTGCACATGCGATGGGGGGGCAAGGGGGGAGGCGCCTGTACCACAGCACACACGTGGCCGTCAGAGGACAGCTTTGTAGAGCGAGCTCATTCTCTCCTTCCATCCTCCCAGGATCTAATTCAGGTCATTCGGTTTGCAAAGCAAATGCTTTACCTGCTGCCCCCGTTATCTGATGATCCATCTGGCCAGCCCTTGTTTGTTTTAAAATTCTATTTATTATTTGGGGGGAGGGGCGGAAATGATGTGTGTGTGGGGGCGCACATGCCATTGTAACCATGTAGAGATCAGAGGGCAACCAAGGGTCAGTTCTCTCCTTTCACCTTTATGTGATAGCTGAGGATTGAACTCAGGTTGACAGGTTTAATCTGTAGGTGCCTTTACCTGCTGAGACATCTTGCCGGCTCTCGTTTTAGAGACAGGGTCTTATATATGTCTTATATACGCCTGACTAGCCTTGAACTCGCCAAGTAACTGAAGCTGACCTTGAACTTCTGACCCTCCAGCTTTCACCTCTGTCTTAGTCAGGGTTTCTATACCCCCACAAACATCATGACCAAGAAGCAAGCTGGGGAGGAAAGGGTTTATTCCTCTTACACTTCCACACAGCTGCTCATCACCAAAGGAAGTCAGGACTGAAACTCAAGCAGGTCAGGAAGCAGGAGCTGATGCAGAGGCCATGGAGGGATGTTCCTTACTGGCTTGCTCAGCCTGCTCTTTTATAGAACCTAAGAATACCAGCCCAGAGATGGTACCACCCACAAGGGGCCCTCCCCCCTTGATCACTAATTGAGAAAATGCCCCACAGCTGGATCTCATGGAGGCACTTCCCCAACTGAAGCTCTTTTCTCTGTGATAACTCCAGCCTGTGTCGAGTTGACACACAAAACCAGCCAGGACAACCTCCCAGGAGCTCGGATCTCAGACTTAAACTGGTTTAAGCAGTGCTGAGGATGGAGCCCCGGGGCCGCACGGTGGTATAGGTGAGCCCTCTGCTAACTGAACCACATCCCCAGCCATATTGACAGAACTTTTTCAAGTGTTGCTTTAACGGCAGTTGTGGTTCGTTTCTTCTGCACCTGCTGTATAAAGTAGGCTTCACTGGGTTTGTGTGTCTAGGCAGCATCTCTACACAGGGGTCAGTGCCGACTCAGCTTCAGGCTTCTGCTGAGGTCTTGGGATGTGGTCCACACAGATAGGGCCATCAATGCTCTCTGCTAAAGACCTACTTTATGCTCCTACGTTTGCTCCCAATTACTCTTCCTTCTGCTCCATCACACTGGCCAAACGCACACGCACACAGACACACATGCACACACACTTGCGCGCGCACCAGACATGCACACTGACACACCCACAGCTCACCTCCGTTTACACCAGGGGTGGCTGCTGAGCACCCGTGACAGGGATTCTGGCGGAAGAAGGGCGCAGAAGTTCCGCCCCTTCCCCCCAGAGCGCACAGGGATGAATCGTCTTGAGGCATCGCGAGGGCTGTGGGAAACAGGTTGGGGTCTCTTGGCAGAGCTCCTGTCACGAATGGAAATAGGTTACAGATGTGCACACCTGGAACCCTGGGCAGCTCCCTGTCCCACCCCTCACTTCCTTGGCTCAGGAGCCCAAGGGCATCCTCTGCTTCTCGAGGGAAATGCATGCTGGGGACATCTTCTGTGAGACGGTGGGTGCGGGGACCTGCCTGGAGTTTGACATTGACCAAAGAGGGCAGAAGGTCAAGGAGAGAGGGGGTGTGAGACAGGGCAGGAGAGCGCCAGGCTTCACCCACCCAGCCCGCCTCATCTCACACAAGAGTTTCCCTCCCTCAGATCAGCTGAATGACAGCATGCAAATTAACATGGCTCCCCCTCTGCCCCCCCCCAGCCCCCATCCAGGGCACCTAGCACCTATAATCCTAGTACTTGGGAAGTAGAGTCAGGCAGATCAGGAGTTCCAGCTCAGCCTGGTTTGTACAGCAAGCCTCACTAGCCAGAGCTACCTACATAAGACTCTCTCTCTCTCTCTCTCTCTCTCTCTCTCTCTCTTTCACACACACACACACACACACACACACACACACACACACAGACCAAGTTAAGCCCTACCTGCAAAGACCTTTCAGACTGTGAAAAGAAGCTGAAATTGGTTCATGTCGTCATCTTCCGGGGTGCCCGTGAGGACCCACATAAGTTTCAAGGCTTATACCCACAATGCACTTGGGCCTTCCTGATGACAGGCTTCTTGATGTCAGGGAATGTATCTTAGCCATCTTTGAAATCTCCAACCCACCTGTGACATCTTAACTAGAACAATTGGGTGATCAGAAAACAAAACGAAAAAACATAGTTACGTGCCCTCTACATTACACCGAAGAATGTCACATCAGACCGAACGATGAGACCTTTCAGGGCAAAGTGACAACCAAACTCAACTGTTTGAGCCTAGAGTAAAAGCAATTGGTCGTTTTCCATGGTGTGAAAGTATAGGAGAGCTAAGTAAGTAAATAACCTCAGGCATGGCTGGATCCAGGCTCTCCGACAACATCATCGAAAATCTATTTCTGGCCGGGCGGTGGTGGTGCACGCCTGTAATCCCAGCACTCTGGGAGGCAGAGGCAGGCGGATTTCTGAGTTCGAGGCCAGCCTGGTCTACAGAGTGAGTTCCAGGTCAGCCAGGGCTACACAGAGAAACCCTGTCTCGAAAAAACCAAAAATATATATATAATTTCTGTTCTTCCACTTGGCTTTGCTACGCCCAGTTTCATTTTCCAATTCGCTCCACACACTCACTCCACAGTCTCCAGCTAACCAGACCTAGAGTGTGACATACTCCCACCCTGAGGTAAGAAATCCTCACAGCTTCCCCTTCAGGTCAAAAGGAAGGCTTTAGCTTCGCCTTCCCCAAACAGGCTGGGAGTGAGAGGGGGAGGCAAAGATGCCATCAGAAGGACAGGAGACACGGCCCTGAGCAGGAGGAGAAGACCTTTGCCACCTTCCTTGTGAGATAGCCCTGCTGTGCCAGCCTCAGCAGGCAGACTGTAGACAGCGCTTACCTGGGGAAATTTCCTGAAGCCCTGTGGAAACAGTGACTGCGGAGCATTGGGTGTAACGACTCCACTTGGGGACATTTTCTATGGTGCTTATGTGCCTAGAAAGGAGATGCTAATCCAGCGCTCAAATTTCGACACTGAGAATTAATGGTCTTTACTCTTTTTTAAAATATAAGTAAAAGGATAACACATGAGGTTTTTAATGTGCGGGCTTGACTATGCCAGGGCGCCCACCTGCTTGGCGCAACCTGATTCTGGAGCTTCTGTGACAAACTTTTGTTGTTATTGATGATCGTGATATTAACTCTCAAGTGGAGGTACTCTGAGCGAAGCAGCTGGCTCTCCTAACTTCAGGTGTGCCTCACAGAATCGCCCGAAGGCCTGACAGAGCAAAGGCCTGAGCGAGAAGGAACTCTGCCAAAGCCGCCTTCGAAACTCAAACTGTAATTCCTCCCTGGGTCTCCCTTAGATTGGAGCCTTGTCAAGCACTTACAATCCTGTGAGCAACACACACACACACACACACACACACACACACACACACTGCCCTCCCTGGCTCCATACTCCATAAACATACATACATACATACATACATAACAACACACACACAAACACACATGCCCTACCCTTCCCTAGCTCCCTCCACACACATACATATATATACAACACACACACACACACACACACACACACACACACACACATTCTGCCCTCCACAGGCTCCATATACATACATACATACATACATACATGCAAAACACACACGCGAACAGACAGACACTCCCTTGGCTATACACACACATATACACAACGTACATACACATACACACACATACACACATCCTGTCCTCTACAGGTTCCACATATGTACATACATGTACAATACACATACACACACATATACAATGTACATACACATTCACACACACACCCTGTCCTCCACAGGTTCCACATATATACATACATGTACAACACACATACACATACACACACACACACACACACACACACATGCAATCTCCCGGCTACACACATATCCATACACCATACATATATCCCATTACTTTCATTTCCCTGAGACCCTCATACAGTTCCTTCCTCCTTTCTGTACACATAGAACCAGAGGCCCTTGTTTAAGCCCTGGACCGCCCCTGACCAGGCAGTCTTAAATCAGGCAAACTCATTCATTCCTGAGGCTGGATCTCTTGTCTCTAACACGGATGAGGGACTCCAATCTCCACCCCAGGATGAGGGTGTTGGAGTCTATTATGTCCCTGCTCGATGCTCCCAAAGAGCTTGTTGTCCCGCTGAGCCACCAGCTGCTTCTGGAGGTAAGGCATTGCTGTGAATTTTTCTACACGAGAAGTCTGTCTAAAATAGATAGATAGATAGATATGATAGATATAGATAGATAGATAGATAGATAGATAGATAGATAGATAGATAGATAGATAGATTCAAGCCCAGAGCCTTCGCCACAGATGCAGAGATTAAAAACAACACCTGCATCATCCATACACTAAAGCACCTCAGGTGTGTGCAGAGCTCCTAGCTCACGGTTAATGTAGAACTGGGGTTCAGCCTTGGCTCTGACAATGAGGGGGCTCTCCCTCTGAGGTTGCTTCTCTGCCTTTTGTTTTTGGTGTTGTGGGTTGGGTTGGGTTGGGTTGGGTTGAGACATGGCCTCACTATGTAGATTGGGCTAGCCTCAAACTCACAGGAACCCATCTGCTTCTGCCTCTGCCTCTTGAGTGATTACAGGCGTGTTCCACCACACCTGGCTGCCTTCATCCTTCATGCACCGAATACCCACTACGACATGTCCCTGCGAGCCCCGTGGCTCTACCATTCCAGCCTGTGCTCCTGACCCATTCTGAGGACACAGTGCCGTCTTTGTATGGGCCGAGGCTCCGGGAAATCTCCAGTAGTGTCCTCTGTTTCCCCATCATCTCCACAAGTTCTCAAGTAGCTGCAGAGCCACTCGGGTGACTCAAAGGGGCTGTTGGACAGTAGAGCAAGCTGGAGGTGGTGGCAGTGGTCACCCAGCACTGGGGGATGGATAGCAAGGTACCCGGCGAGATGCTGTCTGAGAAAATAAAACTAGAACAAAGAAATGCAGTAAGTAAGGATGCTTTCTGCCAAGTCTGAAGGCCCAGATTTGATTAACCATTGGGAGCCCACACTGTGAAAGGTGACCAAGGCCCCCAAGTTGGCCACATTCACCCTATGGGCATATTAGATTTCTCTCTCTCTCTCTCTCTCTCTCTCTCTCTCTCTCTCTCTCTCTCTCACACACACACACACACACACACACACACACACACACGTGTACACACATGCACAATAGATAAATATTTGAAAATGTATACCAGAAAATTCTGCCACACCCTGTCCTTCTAGAATGGGACTGTTCTGATGTCCCCATCCCCACGACTAAATAAGAGACCCCAGGGCATCCGAGAGGTGCCAGAATGAAATTCGTAGATAATTTCACCTCCACATACCGTACAGTCTCAAACAAATCACTAAAATGTCCTCCCTGTAATGGGAAGAAAGAATAAAAGTAATTTGGGATGAAAATAACAGTGATTTGGAATAAAATAACACCCATGCATTCAATCTTCCCACAAATGTTTATGAACACATCCAGCCAGGCACAGGGGTAGGTGTCCAGCAGCAAACAAGAACAGTAAGGGGGATGGATGGGAGAGGCTCACACAGCCCTAAGGCAGGGTAACAGCTCTGGCCAGGCCTGTCTGGAAGTCTTAATGAAATAATCTGGTGCTTGCATTTCATTGATTTGATGAATCCCGTAAGTATTTACTAGTGAGGTTGGGTCAGGTTTGGTTCTCAGGATGGGAAGTCAGGAGTGGACAAATCCCTTCCCTGTAAAACTGTCCCAGGCAGGATTGCTGGAAACACCCGAGGAGTGAGGCTTTCAGGCACTGAGAAACTGGAGGAGCTGGGGGTATGTGGAGATCCAAGAATAAAACTGAGGATTATCACACACCCCTAAGAAACGGAGGGAGAAAGAGCAAGGGGGGTGGGGGAATTTCTCCCAGGGTGGGCCTGCTTCTTCACTAGCTGTCTCCGAAGATGCCCTCAACACTCCCCAGATCTCAGGACCTCCTGAAGCAGAGACGAAAAGCCGCTTCCCATCTGGCTTCACCCCGACCCTTCCTCTTTACCCCTTGATGGTACCCTCTTGTGTTCCCGCCTCTGCTACTTTAGTCACAGTTGGGCAGAACTTCTGCCTGCATCCAGGGCACCTCCTGAGATGTAAGCCCTCAATACATGTGGCTTTATTGTTGTGGTAGTGCCTGTTGTTTGTTTGTTTGTTTGTTGTAGAGGAATTTTAGTCCAGCAACATGGCCGCTCTGGCATGGGATCACATCCAAAGCCTGTGCGATCCAGCTGGAATACAAACATGCCTTTAATCCCAGGAGATAGAGGCAAACAGATCTCTGAGTTCAAGACCAGCCTGGTATAGAGCAAGCTTCAGGTAAAGGGAAATGCTTTTCATCCCAGCGCTCAGGAGACAGAGGCATGCAGAACGCTAGTCAGTCAGTTCAGTTGAGTCAGTGGGTTGAGAGGCAGGGCAGTGGAGTGGCGCTCAGAGGCAGTTTTGACAGGGACAATTTTACAGAGACAGGTCGTAGAGAAAAAAAACAAGCTAGACACAGGTGAAGACAGAACAAGCCAGAGAATGAGAAGGAGCCAGAAGCTTAAAACGGATTGCTAGAGTTAGTTTGAGGCCGCGCAGAACAATTCAGTCAGAAGCTGAGAGAAGCCAGTTTGAATCAGTCAGCTTCAAGAGGAGTTTGAGCCAGAATGGCTGAGTTGAACCAACCATCCAGAGTTTGGAAAGAACTAGAAAGGGTGGGCTTATTTAGCAGTGAACCTCTGAGACAATCATGTGAATAAAAGTTACATTTACAGTTTGTTTGTTTGTTTGTTTGTTTGTTGAGCTAGAGTTTCACAAAGCTTAGGCTGGCCTCAAACCTTCTACATAGCCCAGACTAGACTTGAACTCCTGATTCTTTGGTCTCCACCTTCCAAATGCTGGATTGCACCCAGCTAATACACATGTTTAAGATGTCATTAAAAAAAATCTAGTTATGTTCCAGAGCTAGCTCATGCGGTCCACGACACAGCATCTGACCCCAGATGCCGGTTCCATGATGCTGTGTTAGAATTTTACAGGGTGGCGCATGCCTTTAATCTCAACACTTGAGAGGCAGAGGCAGGTGGATTTCTGAGTTCAAGGCCAGCCTGGACTACAGAGTGAGTTCCAGGACAGCCAGGGCTACACAGAGAAACCCTCTCTCAAAACACAAAAAAACAACAACAGAAAGAGTCTTATCACATCATGGGAGCTGACCTACTCAGTCAGGAAACACTCCCCTGGGATTCGAGCAGTAAACATTTCCTAGCACATGCCTGAACATGAGAAGATCTCCTTTGTCATAGAGCTGGTCTTCAAGAAAAAAGAACTTGCTTTATTTCGGTCCTAGCAGGTCCTCTGAGAGCCACACAGCCCAGCCAAGAATCTATTTATTCTCCTTGTGCTAGCTATATTTTGATACAAATGCATTACTAATGACTCCAGGGCCACCTCAGCTAAGGGATGGCATTTTTTTCCCGTCCTAGTAATTAAAAAAATGGCAACCACTAGTGATTAAAATCGGGAAGCAGATAAATAGCTGTAACAATCATCCCATTTTTCTCTTCAGAGAAAACAGCAATGCTGGACGCAGTCGTTTTCAATAAATATAGAAAATAACTTATTATCGCCAGAACTACTCATTAGAAATCTCTATTCCCAGTCTCACTTCTGCAAACACTATCTATTGTTTGAAATAATCACTAGGAAGGGCGAGGGAAACGTCTCATTACCCGATGACAGGCACAGCTTACAAGGAGGCAGGGAGATGTCAATGAAGATGCCAGCGTTCCCGGGACGCTGGACATCTCCGTACTGATTGTGACGAGTCACAGAAGATAATCTTACCCAACGTGGACAAAAATGAAAAGAACAAGAGGGGTGGAGGGGTTGAGTATGTTTCGGTGTGTGGCCACAGGCAGTTTGGAGAGAAACTGGTAAAACCACGGATTGGATAGGCTCCGCCCCCTCGGCTCCTGCTTTTTCCAAGTCCAACCTTGACTGAACCAAGAAGTCTGCCCCTAATGGAAAATGAATTCCTCTGGATCCCAATAGAGCCGTTTACGGCTCCCTCCTCAGCTCCTGCAAGATTTATTTGCCTTAAAGCAAACACGCACACACTCATCTCCGTTCTATTGGAAAACCAAGCTAGCTCCGGCCGGGGAGTGCTCCTCTCTGCCCCAGACTCCTATGAAGACACTGAGCCGCCCTCCTCCCTAGCCAGGGCTGAGTTCCAGTGAGAGGCCCTTCCCCGCATCCAGGGCCACACCCTGGGCAGCACACAAATCCTTGGTCCGGCGTGGTCCCCTTGCTTTCTGATTTGAACATGTCAGATTACAGACCAACAACCACCATGTAAAAATGCTCGGGACCAGAGTAGTTTCTGGATTTGAACATTTTCAGACCTTGAAGCAATTTGCATGTATATAAATGAGACATCTTGGGGATGGGAATCAAGACCAGACACGGAATTCATGCATAGTCTACACACTTCTATATATGTAGTCAGAAGGTAGCTTTATACATATATATGGTTTTCTAATAATTTGGAACATGAAACAAAGTGTTGTCGAGACAAAACTGTTTTATCTGCACTGTGATATTGGCATTTAAGTAGCTTTGGGCTTGGGGTTACCGATGCACAACTCATATCAACGCTTGGGGTAAGATTATTAAGTAACTACAGAGATCTGGGTCCAAATCCCGGCCAGTCTCCCTCCCACTCTGGGACATAGTTTTTCCTTGTGTCAGATGATAGGTTCACACACTGGGGTGCACAGAGGTGTGTGGAGAGCCTCGGGACCATCTTGGATGTTCACAATCACTAGAGATGCTGGCATCTGTGGACACTGGCGTGACCACTAATGTCCGACACAGCTCAGACAGCCGTGCACAGCAAGCTGTCCACCTTAGTGACCCAGACATCCCAGCGACCCTCCAAAGTCACTGTACTTCCAACCCTGCTCATCCTTGACTGAGTACTGCTCTCAAGTTTGGTCAGGGAAGGAGTCTATGTGAAGGATTAAAATAAAAATGTTGCAGGCACAGTGGTACGTATCTTTATTCCCAGCACTCAGGAGGCAGGCAGATCCCTGGGGGGACAGGGGGGTACAAACCCAATCTAGTATACAAAGCAAGTTCTAGGTCAATTAGGGATACACAGTGAGGTGTACACACACACACACACACACACACACACACACGCACACGCACACGCACACGCACACGCACGCACGCACGCACACGTGCACATACACACACTTCCAAGAGTTCTTGAATATGTACCACATACCAAGTAGTAGGCTGGCTTTGGGCATATATCATAGAGCCAGACAGCAAGGGACTCAAGGCCTAGTAGAGTGAAGTCTGTTTCTAGAACAGAAAAACACTAATACTGAACTATCTTGATGTTTAAAACCTGCCTGCAGGGGCTGGAGAGATGGCTCAGCGGTTAAAGTTTCAGGCTGTCTTTCCAGAGGACATGAGTTCAGTTCCCGGCATCAACCATCTGTAACTCAAGTCCCAAGGGGATATAGTACCCTCTTCTGACTTCTGTGCATCTGTAACTCAAGTCCCAAGGGGATATGGTACCCTCTTCTGACTTCTGTGAGCACTGCACACATGTGGTGCACAGACCTGTAGATATAACACACACACACACACACACACACACACACACACATACACATACAATGTAAAACCTGCTTGTACCAACAGGAACCACAGGGAACCAGGCTCTAAGCTCAGGACTCAGACAAGGACTATCACCAAGAGTCCTAATAACAGAGGGATAAACCCAGTAATGCAAGTTTGTATCCTGCACGGTAAGAGCTGCCTTCATCACGCCATGTATTAGCCTGGAGATGGCACTGCACATACATGATGTCATGTCAAGGAGCCCTTGTGCCACCATTTCTACCTAATACCCATTCTACTGGAAACCTCACAGTCGAGCGGTGATGGCACACGCCTTTGATCCCAGCACTTGGGAGGCAGAGGCAGGTGGATTTCTGAGTTCGAGGCCAGCCTGGTCTACAGAGTGAGTTCCAGGACAGCCAGCACCACACAGAGAAACCCTGTCTCAGAAAGAAAGAAAGAAAGAAAGAAAGAAAGAAAGAAAGAAAGAAAGAAAGAAAGAAAGAAAGAAAGAGAGAGAGAGAAACAAAGAAAGAAAGAAACCAAGAAACCTCGCTTGTTGTGGCTGCCTAGAGACAGGGTCTCAATAGGTAGCCCAGGCTGGCTTCAAATTCACTGTCCTCCTGCCTCTGCTGGAGTAACAGGTACGCAGCAACATGTCTGGCTACTTGACATTTTTACTTAGCCTATTTGCAGTCAGTAAGCCGGTCTCTGTCTTAAGTAATCTCTAACATCGTAGGAGCTGGAGGTGGGTTTGTGGGGTTTTATACCGTTGTTATTTCAAAACTCCGTCTGTCGAAATCCTAACTCCCACTCTGACGGTAAGAGACGCTAGGTTACGGCTTTGGGAGGACACTGGACCAGGCCCGTCTCGGGGATGAGATCAGCGCCTGTACTGGCTTCTCCTCTCGTCCTTGTGACTTAAAGCTCATCCGAAGCGGCTGATGCGAGGGAAGACACTTCACCTCACAGTTTCAGACAGTGTGCCATCGTCATGGTGGGGAGGCCCGGCACAGTGGGACAGCTATCTGAATCCAGACTGAAAGAACCATATATTGACCTTGTGGATCCTTCATGTCCTTTAAACCTACTCATTTCACCCCACTAAATTGTTTCCAACAGGTATTACAGCACAAGAGATTTTGGACGGACCTATTTATACCAAATATGGGCTTACACTCTATAGAGACCAGAACTACTAACTGTACGGGACTCTTTTCAAAGCTTTTCTCTAGATTTTTCTGATCCGCCTAACAGGGTAGGTCCCTGTTCTTGGCGTCAGGGTGTCACACACAACTCCTTCGCTGCTCCACTCTCAGCCATTCTAGTGACAATTTGCTTGCAGCTGGGATGCTACTGCATCAAACGACAGCTAGATTTTTCTACACCACCTCAGATCAAAAGAACTCTGGGTATCCTGCGCATCTGATTAAACCCGGGGAAATGTCAGAACACGGACCAGGAATGGAGCACACGTTTCCGAGTGCTCGTGAGAACACCCCAAGAGACCAAGTCACGAGTCTCGTGATCTCACTTTCTTCAAAACCACGAAAGTGTTCTTGGAATGTGCTTGGGCCCCTCCCGGGTGTAGCAGATAAAGAGTGAGTCTGCTTGGGATTACTTGTTACAGCTGGCTATTCTGACTTGTTTATGTGCCTCTACGGAAAAACATGGTTTTGCCACGTGCAAATGGCTTGTCCACCCCAATGGCTTGCCCCTGTGATTGGGAAATTTACTCTTAACAAGTGACACCTCTTAACACTCCCAGTATAAACTGACTGGATGGCGTTGGCTGTTGCAGGAGACTTTCGTCTGCCTCATGCAGCGGCTCCGTTCTCCCCGGCCCCACCACCTTTAGAGAGGAAAACACCCTACTTGGATTTTTCATTGCCGTGTTCAACAACACGACTAAAAAAAAGCTTCAGGAGGAAAGGCTTTGTTTCATCTTGCAGTTTACATCATCAAGGGAAGCCAAGGTTGGAGTGCAAGGCAGGGACTTAACACGGAAACCTCGCAGGAAAGCTGAAGAGGCCAGGGTCGCTTTCAGCTTGTTTTCTTATCTGCTCGAGCCAGCTGAGACCCTCTGCAAAGACGGAACCATCCTATTCCAATTAGCCACCAAGAAAATGTCCTACTGGGTGATGGTAGCCTTTAATCCCAGCACACTTGAGGCAGAGGCAGGCAACCTCTGAGTTCAGGGCTAGCCTGGTCTACAGAGTGAGTTCCAGGACAGCCAGGGCTACTCAGAGAAACCCTATCTCGAAGAAAAATAAGGAGGAAGAGGAGGAGGAGGAGAAGGAGAAGGAAGAGGAAAAGGAGAAGGAGGAGGAAGAGAAGGAAGAGGAGATGGAGAAGGAAGAGGGAGAGGAGGAGAAGAAGGAGAAGAAGTCGAGACTTTTGACAACCAGGATTAGCCTTCATGCTGCCCCTGGATTCTCTCCATCAGCTGACAAGTGAGAAACAAAACAGCTAACACATCCCATTGCTCAGAGTCTATTCGAGCGACACCCTCGGAGAGTGGCGGTGGCGAGGTATGTGGCTGGTCTGGAGGACAGGAAAGCAAGAGCTGAGACTGTCTATCACCCCGCAGGGATTCCTACTGGGTGAAATGGAGGCTAACGCTGGTGATCTCCTGCCCCGGTGACGCAGGTGTTTCTGGGCAGAGCTGGGATCCAAACCCGGGTCAGCCCAGCTTGGCAGTCACCGGTCTACCCCTGCTGGAAGGCTCCGCACACCCTTTAGAAGCACACCAGGGCATGCGCACCAGGGCGTCCCTCAGACAGGCTAACCGAGCGCGCCTCAAGCCAAGCTCTTCAATGCTCACCTCAGGCCCCATCACCTCCTGAATTCCCTACAATGAGTCCATTGACCATGCCCGACAACTGGACCTCCTCCTGGCTCTGGCTGCCAGCAACAGAAAATCCATCTCAAAAATAGCTGGAACCGCTGGAAAGAGCCCCCTTGCCTGTAAAAAGAAGACTGTAAAATCAACTCTAAATCCAGAAATCATGGCAACTCAATTTAGTATTAAGGATGTAAGTCCCTCTGCTTCTCATTGGCCACCTGATTCCACCTGTATCCGTTACTTTTCTCCTTACTGTGGCAAAATAGCAGGCAAAAGCAGCGTACTGAAGGGAGGCTCGGAGTTCAAGGGTCTAGGGAAGCCGTAACAGCTGGACAGTGAAACATCTGGCCATGCATCTGTCAAGAAACAGAAAGAGCATGCTGGCGCTCCGTTTGTTGTCTCCTGGGTGCAGTCCAGGACTTCAGCCCACGGGATGGAGCATCCTACCTCAGTTATAACCCAGTCTAGCCACATCATCACAGATGTTGCCCAGAGCGTACCAGGTTGGCGATATTACCATCACCGACACTCATGGTCCCAAGATGGCTACCCTAGTCCCATTTCACACACAGACAGCAATGTCCAAAGCAAAGCCTCCACCCAAGGGTCCCAAAGGACAGAGTCCTCCCGGAGGTGCCGCAGTGGAGATCTCTTTTCATATCTCCTGACCACAACCGCGTGGAATGCTGTGGCTAAACCAGTCACGGGGCAAGGACTTCCAGTGGGATCACCAGAGTTTGCCGAGCGATTTGAGTTTCCTCTGGGTTTGGGTGCTCTTGGGATTCTGCTTTGATTCCAGAACCAAACGCAAAACAGCGCCATCTTAGAAGCTGGGGTGGGCGCTGCCTGATGTTAGCAGCTCAACAACTTCCTCCTTCCTTCCCTCTCTCCCTCCTCTTCCACGGCTTGCAGGCCCTTCCCCACCCCCCACCCCCCTTTATTTCTACACTTGACTTCTGAGCTCCAGGGAGGCCCCCGGACTACTTAACTCAAAACCTCAATAGGTTGGACATACTTGCACAGCGTCCTAACGACGAACCCCTTCTCAGATGCTGAAGTGTAATGTTCTTTCTCTCCAACGGTTGTGGCTGTCAGGTCGCGCCCCCCACCCCCAAATCTTTCCTTTCTAGATACACAACGATCAGTTTCATCCCAGTTTTTCCTGAAAAAAAAAAAAAAAGAAAAATCACTTTTTATTTTTTTTTAAATTTTAAAGTGAAACGTCAGGGTTTAGGTTTGTTGGCACCGTATCCAGCGTTCTCGGTCTCTAGAAATAATAATAATGACTCAAATTATTACAGATTCTGACTTTTGAAGCTGCCTTAATTAACTTTGGTTGGTTTAAAGGGCTCCTTGGGAGATACAGATCACAGATGTTAGTAGCTGATTGCCACTTTTACAAAAAAAAAACAAACAAACAAACAAAAAAAAACGCACGAAGGACACAACCACAAAACAGAGCTAATACTGCACACGTGGTTAGCCAATCTCGCAGGCCCCTCCCCTCCCCTCCCACCCACGTCATCCTCTGTGGTAAACGGTAACTCCATCCCAGGGGCCCCAAACCCTTGTATATCAGTTATGAACTGTTGCATGACAATTCACCTATACCTGCACGTCTTGAAAACATAATGTATCAGCTCCTGGCTCCTTGGGCGGACCTGGTCTAACTGGCCCTGCTTCTTTAGGGCCCTCTCTGGCTGCAGTCCCACATGCAGCAGGTTCAAGGACTCCTCTCAAGGCTCACCCAGGGGTAGAGCTTCAACCAGCTCTCCCGTCGTCCACATGACTCCATTCTTCCTATTACTGCACGGAAAGCCTCGATTCCACCCAGGGTCTCGGCCAGGGACTGCCCCCCCCCCATTCCCTGCCACGCAGACTACCCTAAGGGAACTTGCTTCCTTGAAAAGCACAAGCTGGGCTGGAGAGAGAGCACTCAACTCACCGCTCTTCCGGAAAAAATACCCAAGTTCTGTTCCCAGCACCCAGGCTGGGTATTCACAGTCACCTTTTTACCCTCTTCTGCCTCTCCAAGCCCCTGAACACAGAGTGGCTGCACTCACACGTGTGTACGCGGAATAAAAATACATCTTAGGATGGGGGGAAGGGCAAGCCGAGAATGTAACCGAACTTGCCACTGAGGAGATCGTGAGACCCGGTCAACTTCCAGTAAAGCTATCGTCACAAGCAAGTGGCCGAGGCCGTCACCAACTCAGCAGCCTGAAAAGCATCCAGGGCCGCTGTGAGCCTTGTCACCGTGCTTGGATGGATGGCCTTACCCTCTCTTCTCTTCTTGCGTCCTGGACACACCTGTGTGGTGTCTTCAGAACCAGCTGAGCCTGCCCTCAGGCTGATGCTACTCCTTTGACCCAGTCATCGCCATTTGGCCGCCATATTTAAAGTCCCATCTGCGCCTTACCTTGCCTGCCTCTTCACTTCCTGTATTATATAGCACTCGTCACCATCCATCCCTAGTCCAGACATTCTGTCTTGGTGCCTGACTTCTCATCTTAGCATGAGAGGGGTTTCTCTTTTTTGGGGGGTGGGTGGTGATGTTCCTTTGCTTCGGTTGTTTTTTTTTTTGTTGTTGTTGTTGTTTTGTTTTTCAAGATTTATTCATTTTATGTATGTGAGTACACTGTTGCTGTCTTCAGACACACCAGAAGAGGGCATCGGGTCCCATGACAGATGGTTGTGAGCCACCATGTGGTTGCTGGGAATTGAACTCAGGGCCTTTGGAAGAGCAGTCAGTGCTCTTAACTGTTGAGCCATCTCTCCAGCTCCTGGGTTTGTTTGTTTGTTAAAAAACAGAGTTTTCTGTAGTCCTGGCTGTCCTGGAACTCACTCTGTAGACTAGGCTGGCCTTGAACTCAGAAATCCGCCTGCCTCTGCCTCCCAAGTGCTGGGATTAAAGGCTTTTGCCACTACCTCCTGGCTTGCACATAAGTTTTTTTGTGTTTTTTGTTTTTGTTTTTGTTTTTATTTTGTTTTGTTTTTTATTTTTTCGAGACAGGATTTCTCTGTGTAGCCCTGGCTGTCCTGGAACTCACTCTGTAGACCAGGCTGGCCTCGAACTCAGAAATCCGCCTGCCTCTGCCTCCCAAGTGCTGGGATTACAGGCATGCGTGCGCCACCAAGCAGGGCAGCACATAAGTTCTTAAGGTCAGAGTTTTTACCTATTTTGTGTACTGCTGTGCACCACACTTGATAGAATGCTGCTGGGAGAAGTCCAATCATGAAAATGTAGTGTTCTCTCTCTCTCTCTCTCTCTCTCTCTCTCTCTCTCTCTCTCTCTCTCTCCCTCCCTTCCTCCCTCCCTCCCTCTCCCCACCCCCAATACAATGAAGAGACCTTATTGGAGATGTGTAGAGATTCCATAAACATGGTCTTCACTGGCTCCACGGGGCTCCATACCGAGAGCCCCACAGGTCTAAGCATTCATCCCAGCCCCAAAGCCAGATATTCACGCTGCAAATCAAGGGTGGTCTCTGACTTAACCTCGGAAACCACACTACCTGGGTCTTCTTGGTTGAAACTACAGGGAAGGCTCTGCCAAGATGCCTGCGGCTCTGAAGACACTGTCCATCACTAGGCAGACGATGGTGGTGATGAACAGCCGTGGACGGCAGCCCGGGACAGAAGGAACTGGGTGTGTTTTTCTGCGTAATGACCAATGGTGGAGAGAATCAAGGGGCTCTTTGTGAAAGGAACTAGTCAAACTTTTCCACAGCAGCAGCCTCGGAGCAGACAAAAATGACCACTCAACTCTAGGGACCAGAATCGTTGTGTCTGAGGTTGGCCAGGAGGCCAAAAATATGTCCGTTTGCTCAAATTGTATTTTAAAACCCCCGTGGTAACTTAGCTGCATTTGGTTCAACCGAAAAATGATGTTTTGTTGTCTTGAGAGAGCCTACTATGTGGACTGGGTTGGCTTTGAATTGTTTTATATTTATTTGTGTGTGTGTGTGTGTGCGCGTGTGTGCGTGTGCGCGTGCGCGCGCGCACGTGCTCACGAGTGTGTGTCCATGCCACAGCACCGAGTGGAGGTCAGAAAACCATTTGCAAGAATCAATTTGCCAGAAGTACTCCTGGGGATCAAACTCATGTTGTCAGGTTAAGCAACGAAGCACCTTTATGCTGGGCCCCCGGGTTGGCTTTAAACATTTGGTCCTTCTGCCTCTACCTCCTGGGTATTGGGATTAAAGCATGCGCCACATACCCAGTCCCCAAATAATGTTTCAAATTCTTCATTTTTTTAAATTTTTTTCTTTTTTTTTCTTTTTTTTCATTTTTTTCATTTTTTCTTTTTTCTTTTTTCCTTTTTTCAAATTCTTCATACAAACTTCTTGAAAGTTTCTATCTCCTCCCCACTCTTCTTCCCCCTCCCTCCTCTTCCCCCTCCCCTCCCTTCCCCTCCCTCCCTCCCCTTCCCCCTTCCTCCCCTCCCTTTCAGTCAGTGATTACAACGCTGAGGTCCCAGGAACTTTCAGGGAATTTGGGTGAGGTCGGTGTTGGTGACAGCGTGTTCTCTCTGAGACCCAAAGCTCCTTTATCTCTTCTTTAGACGTGCTGAAAGCCCTCATTTATAATCACTTACCTAGCCATATCACCTGTTATTTGGGGGTGCATCTAAGGAGGGACGTGTGACTGAAATAAATGAACTATGTGATCCCCAACTCTTACTCTCAGCTCTCTGTCCTGCTGGTGCTGGTGATTTTTCCATGCAAAGTCACCCTCTTGCCGTGCATGACGTTGTAGGAGGCTTTTCTACCCGCCTGTGCTGTCTGGCGCAGGAGGATTCTCGCAGATGGGCTCCCTGGACCCTGTGAGGTACCTTTAATCCTAGCACATGGAAGGCAGAGGCAGTAGAATCCCTGTGAGTTCAAGGCCAGTCTGGGCTATGTAGCAAGGACTACATAGAGAGACCTTGTCTCAATTAAATTAAAGTTAGTTACGAGAGTTTTTCCAGAGCTTGACAGAAGGTATCAGGCAATGGCAACCATGTTATGATCTGTGTCGCTGACTGTAAGTCAAAGATTGTGAGACATTTCGAAAGTGTGGCTGCTGAAGATGTGGGGTTTGGGTGTGTGCATTGTGTGCATCTTAGGGTCACCAAAGTAGAGGGTCCCCAGTGGAGCAGCTAGAGAGAGGACCCGAGGAGCCGAAGAGGTTCGCAGCTCCGCAGGAGGAACAATAATATGGACCAACCAGTACCCCCAGAGCTCCCAGGGGCTAAACCACCAACCAAAGAGTACACATGGAGGGACCCACGGCTCCAGCTACATATGTAGCAGAAGATGACCATTTCAGACATCAATGAGTGGAGGATTAGATCGTGGTTAGCCTTGGCTATATAGAGAGCTCAAGGCCAGCCTGGGCTAAGTAAAACTATGTCCTAGGAGATATTTAGGAAGAGGGTGCTATGCGTGGAGCTTGGAGCAGGAGGCTCAGTCCAAAGTCCAATCTCTGAGAGAAGAAGCAATTAGGAAGGACGATGTCTCACCAAGGAGAGCGCAGGGGGAGTCATTCGGTAGCTCGCCTGAATCTCGAGGTGTCTATGTCTCTCTACATCTCCTTCATAGCATCTCCTTCGACTCAAGGTTGAAAGCAGCTGTTAGGGAGATCGGAGCAGCATCCTGCTGGGCAGACCTTGAGACATGGCAGCCGGCCGGCCGGAACACGTCAGAAAGCACAGTGTTCTTTAGAAGGCACGCAATAGAGAGCCCACTGTGGGACAGCCTTGGGGAAACATTTTTAACTACTCATAGTCCAGACCGCCTTACAAAGTGACCCTTTTTATTTCTTAACTACAGTTTTCTAAATATATTTTTTTCTTTTGGCTTTATGAGACAGGGTTTCTCTATGTAGCCCCGACTGTCCTAGAACTCTCTGTAGATCAGGCTGGCCTCAAACTCAGAGCGCCGTCTGCCTCTTTCTCCAGAGTCCTGGATTTCAAAACGTGTGCCACCACTACCCGGCCCGAAAGGTGATTTTTTATAATCTTGCATAACATTCACATACCCATAGTCACAATGTGTAGCGTTTTAGACGTGCTTCTCTTCCTCTTCTTATTCTGTAAACCTTTGACACATTTTATGATTGCTGTGTCGTTTTTAAGTAACAGCAACAGTAACAGCAACACTGCTTCTCCTTGGCACACCACAGCCTACGTCACAAAACACTATGGGTTCTTCCCGATCCTCACCAGCACCGGCTCTGATGAAAATCTTTCCCACAGCATTCTTAGACACTGACTGCTAGACGCGATTTCCATTTTCTTTCTGGTCCTGTGAAAGAGAGAAAATTTTTGAGCTGCCCCTGGGTGGCTTTTAGAGACACAAAGAGTTATGTTTATGAGTGAACCTGCGGGAGAACAGGTTAGGGCACACCTACCCTTCAGCAGCTACTCCATCCATGGATGAAGAAATGAATGAAGAAATGAATGAACGGCAGCCCATCATGCACCAGTGAGCAAATACGCCAGAACATCCAGGAATCCCAGCGTTCCGAGCCTCTGTGTACCCATGGTTGTGCTGACTGCTATGGTGTAGCAGAGACGCTCGCCTCTCTGGAAGCTACTGACCTATTTCAACTATGTGGAAATGCATTTCTAAAGGCTCATTATGCGTTCTCTCCTCGGCGTCTTTTACTCATCCCAGAAAGAATTCCAGTTAGTCATGGTCGATTACAGATGCAGAGGTGAAAGGGACGAAAGTAAGAGAAGGAGAGGGAGGGGCCCTGACGGTCCCTGAGGAAGGAAAATTATGAATGTGTAAAACACTCTTTGGATTTTTTAAAAACTGGTTTCATTAATTAACAACACATCCGCCGCTACTCTTAGCTTTTGCCCTTATCGGGTTTGATCAAATTAGTTTGATCACTGCTTGCACACTGGATGTCAGCACAAAAAATCCTCCTCCTATCCTGCTCCTCCTTTTGACAGCAGATGTGGCTGTGTTGATGATGAGGGCGGGGACAGTGACTGAAGGAGGTGCTGATGAAGACCGAACTCAGAGCTCAAGGAGGCAGAGCTCAAGGAGGCGGAGCTCAAGGAGGCGGGGCTCATGGAGGCGGTGCTTAGAGCTCGTGGAGGCGGAGCTCGTGGAGGCGGAGCTCATGGAGGCGGAGCTCATGGAGGCGGTGCTTAGAGCTCACGGAGGCGGAGCTCGTGGAGGCAGAGCTCGTGGAGGCGGTGCTTAGAG